>FLSR01000165.1:423864-457868 GCA_900092035.1 Leuciscus waleckii
TGGAATGTGAGGATTCTTGTGTGAGACCTTGGTCTCTGTCTTTCTCTTAACCAATCATATTTGGCAACAAAGCTAGCATTGACCAGTTATTTCGTTAGTGCTGGGGGCTCTTCTAAATAGTCAGACCGGTGATGCCGGATCCGATGACAAGATTGATGATGATCATGAGACGTTCTGAACAAATCTTCCCCCTTCATTCGCGAGAAGCAGAGAGTTTGAATTAATCTTCTGGAAGAAGATTAGTCGGAGTTTGGTTCATACTCGCAGTCGTTACAACGTCTGTTCTGACTAATTCTGGCTGTCAGTGGACGTTTAGATTATGGCCAGATTTGACATCTTTTTTCAAGTCATTCATCGACTAATTCTGGATGTCAACTGACGTACAGATTATAGCCAGTATGAACGTCTGTTCTGAACAAGTTCTGGCTGTCATTGGACGTTTAGAATATGGCCAGACTGGACATCTTTATTTACGTCACTTATTGACTGTTTCTGGATGTCAACGGACGTACAGATTATAGCCAGTATGAACGTCTTTTCTCAACTAGTTCTGGCTGTCAGTGGACATTTAGATTATGGCCAGATTGGACATCTTTTTTCAAGTCATTCATCGACTAATTCTGGATGTCAACGGACGTCCAGATTATAGCAAGTATGAACGTCTTTTCTCAACTAAATCTGGCTGTCAGTGGACGTTTAGATTATGGCCATATTGGACATCTTTATTTACGTCATTTATTGACTGTTTCTGGATGTCAACGGACGTCCAGATTATAGCCAGTATGAACGTCTTTTCTCAACTAGTTCTGGCTGTCAGTGGACGTTTAGATAATGGCCAGATTGGACATCTTTATTCACGTCATTTATGGACTGTTTCTGGATGTCAATGGACGTCCAGATTATAGCCAGTATGAACGTATTTTCTCAACTAGTTCTGGCTGTCAGTGGACGTTTAGATTATGGCCAGATTGGACATCATTTCTCAGTGTCATTAATCGACTAATTCTGGCTGTCAATGGACGTTCAGATCATGGCCTGGATGGACGGACGTGATATCAACCTGTTTTGTATGTCCACAGCATCGCTTGCTCAGTGGGACTGGTCACCATTATGGTGACCAACCATTTTCAATAAATCGTCAACATCTAAACCTCTGTTAATTCCAGCCCGATCTCATCCCAAGGCGTCATATACTTGACGCTTTCGACATTTCGTCTACATCCAACGCACATGGCACCCTTTAGCGTCACTATGAGACGCAGATAGATATGGGCCAGAAGGCGCCTCCTAGCGGTCTAACCCTAAACCACCCCAGACCTAAACCTACCCATAACCGAACAAAGCTCTGTGCGTGTCATATTGCCGCTAAATGGTGCCATGTGCGTTAGATGTAGACGAAATGTCAAAAGTGTCAGTATATGACGCCCTAGGATGAGAATGCGTTGGTTAATTCTCAATAAGACCTTCTGTAAACGTATGACAGAAAATAAAGTAAATCTGGTTAGTAATAAGTAAAGCTGGTAATGCTGTTTGTGGAGTTGTTTAATCCTCCTCTGCTGAGATTTTGAGAGATTTAATGTCTTATTTTGTCTTCAGTTGATTTCATCTAAGGCTGTGTCTGAAGTCAGTTGTAGTTCTTGTGTTTCTCTTTTTTCTGTTCTTGTTGTTTCTCTTTCCTTCAGTGATTATGCTTGTTGACAGCAGGTGTTCATCATTAATGTCCAATCATCACTTAAGTATCTCATTAACTTTAACTCTGATTCAGAGTTATTTTAACTCTCTGTAGAGAGGGACCAAATGTTCTCTGAGGATTCTCTGAGGAGTTCATTTTACTCTGAGGATTTTGCTGTGCAGTGTCGATTCTCGACGCAGCGCGAGTTACCTTGAAAGGGAACCCACATTAAATGCACACCCTACATTTTAGTCCAGACCAGTAATCTATTATAATAAAAAAAATGTATTAAGATTATCAAGATAATGTAATTAGATCATCTCATTTACAAGAAACAACTCAAACCAGAATCTACATTCAAACCATATGGGAAACGTTTTTAATGTGGGTTTTATCATGTATGATGTTGGAAATAATCAAAATATTTCATGAGTGTGCAGTTCAACTCTTTACTTGGAGAGAGAGAGATTTACATACATGTATGCCTATTATAAATGTGTATTTTGTGTATTCACATCATATAGACCAGCGGTTTTCAAACCCTGGGTCGTGACCCTCGGGTGGGTCGCCAGGATGATTTAAGGAAAATATAATTAAATAAAAAAACAAAATTTGTTTTCATAAAATCATAGTCTATAGGCCTATATAAAAGAAACAAGGACATATGGCTTTTTAAACAATTAATAGATTAATAAAACGAAAGAGAATTATCAAAATAAAATAATCAACCTAACATAAAAATTACACTGCTCTGTTTAAATAGTCAGTAGCCTACAATTCGTGCCATTCAACGTAAGCACCGCTCCACTGTGATGTTTCCAAGCACATTTTTGCGCATGTGAAGAGGGTGATTTTTTTTTTTTAAGAGGGATCGATATCGGAACGTGACTAAAGTACAAAGAAGCCCACGGGCGTAATTTCCTATGGGGACAGGGGGGACATGTCCCCCCCACTTTTCAAAATCCAAAATCCCGTTTGCTATATAGTGTGCACGCGATGTTCCTGGACGTGGACGCGCGCATCGACATACGCTCGGTCCTGCTCCTCCGTGGTATTGCGGTTGCGGCACAGGCGATGAAACGCCAGAAACAACAACAGGTGACTTTATAAGCTATCGTTTATGATCCCGCTCTTATTCATGCAAATGCTTTTAAACCATTAATGCGCGACAAGACAAAAGAGACCGCGCTGTCAGTGAAAGTCCTCCTGACACACACACACACACACACACACACGACCCACAGATAGACGCGAGCCAGTATTGCACAGACAGCGTGCCAGTTCTCTTTCGCGCTAGAACGAACAACACACATGTATGCCAAAATGTCAGTTTTGTCGAGTATCCTCACAAGAACAGTCTTAAATGAGTTGAATAAAATCTTAAATGAAAGTAAAGAGTAGTGAGAGAATGGGCTGCGTGAGATCGTCAGCAGCGGCTGGTCCTAAAGTGGAGCAGCTAATTCTCTCTGTCAGTAAAGTTAACCAAAGGACCAAGAAAACAGAAAATTACTAACTGCTCTTGACTAAAGAATGCTTGTAGCTTTATCTATATTTAGTTTATAATTTATGCAGTGCAGAATGTTTTGATAACCTTATTCAATTTCTGTATATTTTATACCTGTTAGACAGGAAAGGCACAGGTAAATGACATTTATAATGGGTTAATGTAAGGTTTGTTTAAGTTCACTTAAATTAAAAGTTGTTATATTTTTTGAAGCCTAATAAATATTTAAAATTTGGGGGGATAATCATTTTATTTTTTTCTTAGAAGCCTATAATAAATAATAGTTTAGCATCCAAATAAATCGTGAATATGGAAAAAAAAATATTCGAATGAAAGAGTTACGTGAGCCCAACGCCGCTTACTTTCACTTTCGCTTTAAATTATTTCGTTTTGGCTTGTTTATATTTTTCATTCTGGTTCTGTTCTGAATATCATAAAATTTAAAGGATTTGTTGTGGAATATTTTTAGTGTATTTTTTAAGCATACAGCAAACGATAGTAGGCTATTAATTGGTTAAAATTCTTACAATGGTTAATGGTTAACCGGTTAATTAGCACCCCTGTAGCTTTAGCTAGATCAACAGAGTGCAGAATCAACTTTGCATTGCGATCGCGTCACGGATAAGCCACTGCACGTGCATCAAAAGCGGTTGTTAAGAAAAGTGCTGAGCTGAATTTTTGTGCCAGCTGTGCACAACAGAGCACTTTTAAATGAGAATAAAGTCTAATGCGCCTTTAGCCCCATTGTATTCTGTATGCTTGGCTTAAGAATAGGCCTCCATGTGGAGTATGCAAATGCAGGGAGTAAAGGGTCTAACCAGAAGAGACCTTTTCATGCAAGCTGCTACAGACAGGCAACAAAAGAAAATGAAAAAGAAAATTAATTATGAAAGTGAGTAGAGAAGAGCAGCTAAACCTACACGTTAGCACAGTTAGCTAAGTTTGTGCCAGACAGAACATCAACCTGACGTCAAGAACTTTTTGTCTCTCTAATTAAATAATACACCCATCCATTGATATATAGAAATGAATTGATATCTACCTACCCTAGCTTTATCTAGCTAATCGTTCATAAATAATAAATGTCCCATCATTGCTAAACAACAATAACTTAAGCAGATTATTTAACATACCTCAATTTGTGTCGCTGTACAGCCCCTCCCCCTACTGGACACATCAGGAACAACAGGGGCGTAAACTGCCTGGACCATAAAACTGCCTGGAGCGCATGTCTACTGGCTCCAGGTCTGCAGCCTCCCCCTACTCGAAAAAAAAAAAAAAGAGGCCTTCTAAGACATGTTAGATGATATAAGAACTCTAGCATAATGGTGACTCATAGTTCTTGCAACAATGGTTATTTCAAGGTGTATCACAGAAGGTATTTCAATTATGTCATGTGTGTTTTAAGGTATAGAAAAATTTGCCTGATGTTCAAAATACATTTCAAAGTTGTTTATTGATATCTCACAAATATATTTTTAAACCAAATTAACCTGGATATTATACGTATACACTTTAAAGTAAATATTAATCTAATGTTAATTTATAAATATTTTATTGTTCATTGATGATTCATGTGTGTTCATAATTAATTAAATAACGAATTATGTTAACAAATTTAACTTTATTGTTCTCAAGTTAATAATGCAAACTGAGAGATTTTTTAAATTGTTTAAAAATCATAGAAACATTGTGTACTTTCTTCTTCAGGTCAATGAAGTAACTCTGCCTGATGCAAAATGGAAAATGGGACATATTTTTACTTCATGTTGTTTGAAAATCTCGGATACATAAGATATGTTTTCTTCAGTTTAGGATTTATTCTGTACTGTGCTATCATATTATTTAATGTCCTTATTATGCTTGCAATATTTCTGGAAAGGACTTTACACCAGCCCATGTACATTCTGATTTCATGTTTGTCTTTCAATTCTGTGTTTGGAACAGCTGGCTTTTTTCCAAGAGCACTGACAGACTTGCTGTCTGATACAACTCAATCTCCCGTGAAGCATGTGTCTTACAGTCTTATGTCATTTTCACATATGCAGCAAATGAATTTAAAATATTAATGTTAATGGCAATTGACAGATTTGCTGCAATCAGTAAACCTTTACAATACCACAACATAATTACACCAAGGTTTTTGATTGTTTCAGTAGGTATAAACGTGGCTTATCCAATGATTTTACTTGGTATTAGTGGTCTTTTAGGTACAAACTGAGAATGTGTGGTAACAAATTGTTTAGAGTGTACTGCCACAACTATGAAGTAGTCAAGCTTTCTTGCGAAAGCACAATAATTAATAATGTTTTGGGCTTGTTTGTATTAATCACAACTACTGTCATCCCTTTAAGTTTAATAATATATTCTTATGTAAAAATTATTATTGTTTGTCAAAAAAGCTCATCACAGTTCAAGGGCAAAGCTTTTCAAACTTGTATTCCACACATAGTGGTCCTTTTGAATTTCTCAATTGCTGTTATTTCTGATGTCACTTTGAGTCGAGTGACCTTACAAATTCCTATATGGCTGTCAGTTTTACTTTCACTGGAGTTCCTTATTATACCACCCATCCTGAACCCCCTTGTTTATGCTTTAAACCTGCCTGATATTCGCAAAAAGATTATTTGTCTTATAAACCCCTCCAGGTAGATTTTTTGTGTTACGATCTTTGAAGTAGTTATTGTGTTTGCAGATTGTAGTTGTAGCCTATTATTTCGGTTATCAGACATAATGTAGGATTTTTTTTTTTTTTTTTCTTTTTTTCTTTTTACAGGATCTAAAAAAACAACTATTCTTCTATTTACAGGATCTAAAGAAACAATCTCATACCAGTTGACGAGATACCATAGGCCTCTTACAATTATGAAAGATAAAAACATAACAAACCCAACAAGAAGCTATAAAGTGTGTGTAATGTTACACAGAATAATATACAGACTATTATTAATATTATTTTATAACCAAATTAAAAGTTGAACACTCTAAAGTTATGCCTTCCATGCTACACTGTTAACCCTTGCTGTAACAAAAGGCTAAATTCTGACAATATCATACCAGTTTCCATTAAACAGTAATATACCGTAGAAAACAAAAACAGCCTACAGGAATATACTGTAAATTAACAGTGCTCAAAATCGACACTCAGAGGCTGTTTTCCCAATCACACCCTATACTCTCATTCACTATTCCCTACATTAGTTCACGAATATAGTCCACTTGACAGAGTGAATGAAAAGAAGTGAGTGAATTGAGACGCTGATGTACACCTGATAAGCAGAATCACTGAAGGAAGAGCAACAAGAACAGAACAAAGAGAAACACAAGAATAATGAACTGACTTCCAGCCACCGAGTGTGAAACCAGTTTACAAACCAGTTTAACATTATTTCTTTCACACATGTACAAAAGTTCTTGTTGAGAATTAACAGATATTTAGTTGGTGATATTTTATTGAAAATAATAAAGTTTGTAGTCACCATGATGGAGATCAGTATTTGCTTTGGTCTCTTGACCCTTGACTTTATAGCATTAGTTTATCTCTGGCTGCCGTAACTCTGAGTTAAAAAAACACATTTGTTATGGCAAGAAAAAGCCCAGAGGAAGTTGATCAGACGTTTTAGGCTGTTGAGATGATGCTATAATCATCCTGGATATGAATGATTCTCTGATCATAGCCTGTACATAAGCTTTGCTTTTATGGGTATTTCATATTTATCATAAATCTGAAAATCTACAACATGAAATCTGTAATTAGTAATTCTGAAGAATATTGAAATCATATAGTGCATTAAAACATTTTAAACTCATGCTTAACTCAGACACACACAGACATCATAAATCAGCACATGAATCTCAACAATGGTGACAGTCAAAAGTTTCATGTCACAATGCATGCTGGGTTCCAGGATAGTATAAAGCTCCCAGCATGCACTGATGAATGAAAAAAAAAAAAAAAGATTGCCACCATTGTTGAGATTCACATGCTAATTTTTGATATCTCTGTGTTTCTACAATACAGTGTAGCTCTGTTGCTTTGGTTGTGCATGATCTGCAAAAAAAAAAAAAAAAATCATCATAGTAACTCATTGCTGTAGGTTAACAGTCATCATTGTAACTCATGATGTAGTTTAACAGTGATATGGTAACGTAACACTTTTGATACATGATTAAACTATGAATGAGATGTAGTGTGTAGTCTGAGTGAATGAACAGGCTAAATGATGATTTTGGCATCATAATCAATATAACTGCAATCATTCACTAACCATGTGTGTGCACAAGTGTGATCTGCAAAAACACAGTTTAAGCAGCAAAAGACAAACTAATGTTATTAAGTCAAGAGCCAGAACCCAACTAAAGCAAACACTGATCTCTGTAATGGTAACTTAAAAACAAACATTTTCAATTAGACATCTCAATAACATCTTCTGTAGATGTATGACAGAAATAAAGTCATACTGGTTAATAATAAGTGTAATAATGCGTAATGGCTGGAAGTCAGTTGTATTTCTTGTGTTCCACTTTCCTTCAGTGATTCTGTTTGTTAACAACAGGTGTTCATCACAAGTTTCAGAAACTTTGCTGAACTTAATATTGTAGATTCATAGATATATACATATATATGTATAGCATTAGATCAAATGATCAGATGATTATTACATCATCACAAAAGCCAAGAAACACCTGATCAACCTCCTCTTGACATTTGCTTGCCATAACAAATGTGTTTTATAAACTCACAGTTACAGCAGCCCAAAAATAACTGATAGTAAAAAGTCGAGAGCCCAACTAAAGCAAATACTGATCTCCATCATGGTGACAAACTTTATTATATTCAATAAAACATCAACAACTAAATATCTGTCAATTCTCAACAAGAACTTTTGTACATGTATAAAATGAATAATCTTTAACTGGTTTGTAAACTGTTTTCATACACAGTGTGGCTGGAAGACAGTTGTAGTTCTGTCCTTCAGTGATTCTGCTTATCAGGTGTTCATCAGTGTCTCAATTCACTCACTTTTTTTCATTCACTCTGTCAAGTGGACAATAAATAATGTAGGGAATAGTGAATAAGGGTATAGGGTGTGATTTTGATATATCAAAACACTCCTGGGAGTACATATGAGACCACACTTGTAAGTGTAAAGTGTTAAAATATGAGTGTTAAATGAACACTCAAGAGTGTTAAAGTTAATGAGATAATTAAGTGATTAATTTAGTGATGATTGATCATTATTAAGTCAAAAAAAACCTTACCGTTGCATTTACCATAACTTACCGTAAAAATTACGGTAGCAATTTTGATGTTTTACATCATTGAACTCAAATTTATGGTAAAAAAACTGCTAGCTGTGGTTGACGTCGTTTACCGTAAAAAAAATACGGTAGAAATATGTATGCTTTACGGCATTGAACTAAAGTTTACGGTAAAAAACTGCCAGCTGGTTGAAAGCGATTTACCATAAAAAATATGGTAGTAATATTTTAGGTTTTATGGCAGGGATCTAAATATTACGGTAAAAAACTGGCAGCTGGTTGCAAGTGCTTTACCGTAAAAAATACGGTAGTCATATTTTAGGTTTTATGGCACTGAACTTCAGTTTATAAAAAAAAAAAAAAAAAAAAAAAAAACCTGCCAGCTGTAATTAGAAAAAAATTTGTATGTACAATTCATCATAAAAGTTATTTTTGAGAATTACTAGAGGTTTAGACGTTGATGTTTTATTGAAAATAATTCATGGGTTTCATCAGGTCCCTTTCCACAGGTGTATAAAATCAAGCACCTAGATTATGAATGCAGACTGCATTGTGCTTGATTAATACACCTGTGGAAAGGGACCTGATGAAATCCATGAATAAAGTTTGAAGTCACCATTATGGAGATGAGTGTTTGCTTTAGTTGGGTTCTTGGCTCTTGAATCTTGAACTTTTAATATTAGCATTTCTCTGACTGCTTTAACTGTGTTTACAAAACACATTTGTTATGGCATGAAAATCAGAGAGAAAATGTGATCTGGGGCCCGTTCTTCGTACGTTGCTAAGAACATCCGAGATCAAATGAGACATCCAAGATGATATCATCGTGGTAATCATGATCTGGTTAATTAGGTTCTTCGAACACACCTGCCAGTTATGATTAGTATAGCTGGATTGAGTTAGTGAGTAATTGCGCATTCATGCGCTGGTTTAAAAGGGGATATGTATCGATAGTAGAAACATTGATCAGCAACGCTGCTTTTGGCTGTTCAGCGTGGCCAAAGAGCGCGCTCAGTTTTTCTCCTCAGCAGAGCAAGAACTAATAGTCCAAGTTTATTCGGAATTTTAATGTTTAATTAAAACGCCAGGGAACACCTCAAAGTCTGCAAAAGCCAGGAGAGAGGGCTGTAAAAAGTAGCAGCCAATTTAAATCCGTTAGAAGTGGCCATGTTAGATGTATTTTATCAGGTTATTAGCCTATATATTTGTATTTTAATAATTGCATAATTACTTTGTTCATTGTAATGTCAGAGTCACCACACTAGAACATCGAAACAAATAAAAGTGAAGTACAAAAATATTCTACATAATGGTAATTTTTAGTTATATTATAGTCTCTTTTATAAAAGGCACTGTTAAATAAATGGTTGTCTGTTTATAAAAGCAACCAAGAAAAAGGCTGAGAAAAAAAGAGAAAAGATCTTAGTAGCCTACACTGTAAAATAATTTTTGCTGCATTAAATTAAGGACATATAGTCATTTCAACTGTTAAATCTTGAGCAATGATGAATTGCTTTGACTTGTGAAAGTGAAAACTGATAAACTTATGTTAATGTAAAAATATTTTGCCATGAGTTATTGATCACATTTTTCCCGAGTGTAGTTCATTGTAATGACATTGTGTTTTCCTCTTTTGTGCACTTTTACATAATACACCAACACTTGTATCTGTCCCCAAGAAAGTGGTGGCTGAAATATGTGCAGTAAGTGGACATTTTCTAACTTTCCAAAAGAAAGAAAGTATAAGACTTTGTAATGTCCATTTGTTTCCATTGCACTGGACAGTGAATAAACCCTCTCAGATAACTGTCATATGGAGGAACTAGCCTACCTGCAAGTGCATAAAGAACTTTACTTAATTTATACTTGTATGCTTTATGGCAGCAATATAAGTGTCAGGATTCCACATCTACAGAAAGGCCTACAGAAGAGTCTGCACAGACAGAGGAGACATAGGCCTACAGGTGGGCAGTGGATAGACAACTTTTCCTTTTTATTTGTTGCATGAGGCATGTGTCTAATATCTCTTGATGCAGGCACTTGACCACTGGCTTTTATTTACAAAGAACAATTTAAATAAAACTCAAGGAACTAAGCATATTTGTCTTTTATTAAACATTTAATGAAAAGTGTTTTTGTTTTGGCAATGTTGTGTAATATGGCACATGCAACAATGTAACAGTGAGTCTGTCAGGTTTGCAACCCTCAGACTTATCAGACACTATCATGCCTAATCGCCAACAATCAAATCCAGCTAACTGAGTTAGCGACGTACGAAGAACGGGCCCCAGGTGTTGTTAGCTATTTATTGACAATGTTAAAATCATCAATTCATGGATTTCATCAGGTCCCTTTCCACAGGTGTATTAATCAAGCACAATGCAGTCTGCATTCATAATATAGTTGCTTGATTTTATACACATGTGGAAAGGGACCCGATGAAATCCATGAATATGATGATTTTAACATTGTCAATAAATAGCTAACAACACCTGGCCTAATTCACTGATCTCATACAGAGTCTTATCTTTCATAATGTGAGGAATGTTAAATATATTTCATTTTATTGAGTATAATAGTTCTGTGACACTATGCATGCAAGCTAGCAGCAACAATCTGAAGAAATTTAAAAACCACATGATGTACTAAAAAGGTTTTAAACTTACACTGGATGCTCTAGACCAACACAGACATCAAGAATCAGTGTATGAATCTCAACAATGGTGACAAATAACAAAATAATCAGATAAAACTCTGAACATCACATAACAAGCTACTAAAAAGTTGCAACAAAAACAACAGCAAAAATAAAAGCAGAGAATAATAATAAAAATAAAATACTGAGGCAAATCAGCATAATTTATTCATGCTGCAATGCATGCTGGGAGATATTGGTGAGTTTTTATTGATGGCTCCAATCATGCACTGCACTTTTATCATCACCATTGTTGAGATTCATACGCTGATTCTTGATGTCTGTGTGTGTCTTGAAGACACAGTAGTTCAAACCTTTATTGTGTGCAGAAGTCTTAAGATAACAACGATGGATCGCATGCAGTAAAACTATAGAGCTATTACAATCAATAATGTAACAACATTATCAAGATAAGACTCTAAACGAGCTCAGTAAATAGGCAACTACATGATGATTATGTAATCATCAATATATAGCCAACATCACCTGATTCATTTTCTCTCTGATTTTCTTGCCATAATTAATGTGTTTTATAAACACAGAGTTGCAGCAGGCAGAGTAAAACTAATGTTCAAAGTCAAGGGTCAAGACCCCAATAAAGGAAATACTGATCACCATCATGGTAACTTCAAATGAAACATTAAATCATCAACATTACACCTCTGTAAATTCTCAAACAGACCTGTAAACGTTTGACAGAAATAAAGTCAGTCTGGTTAGTAATAAGTGAAGCTGGTAATGCTGTTTGTGGAGTTGTTTAATCCTCCTCAGCTGAGATCTTCACAGATTTAATGTCTTATTTTATCTTCAGTGGATTTCATCTAAGGATGTGGCTGAAGTCAGTTGTAGTTCTTGTTGTTTCTCTATTCCCAGAATTTCCTGTGTGACACTTCACATTTGATGTTATTTCATTTAAACAATTATGTTTCTTCTTAGTTTTTGTTACCAGTTATGTACATTTGGGGTTTATATTACATTATTGTTTAATGAATGTTTATGGCATTATTATACTATATATAGTTTATGGAGTCATGTGTGTGTCACCATGATGGTGTTTTGTATTTGTGTGTATGACACTGTCCACCTATATATATTTCTTTATTAGTGTGTGCCTCAGCTTGTGGAAAACTAGTGGTGAACTTTGAATCATAATGTTTTTTTCTTTTTTACCACCTGTATTATTATGGTGGTTATCATTACAAAGATATAAAGCAGATTTTAATAGTTTAGTGAAAATGAATAATAATATTTATCGGCTAATGAAACATAAGGGTTGTCCCGTAAAAACTAAAAGGTTGCTACTGTATTTTAATGGTAAATTACTGGGAACCACAGCTGGGGCCTGTACCATGAAGGTAGCTGGACAAACTCGGGGTTACAGGATTAGTTTTGAGTTAACAAAACCAAACCGATGCAATCAGGCTTTATTGGTACCACGATGCAGCTCATCAACTTTCTCGTCAACTCAGGCTTTGATCCTCAAGCTATCTTACTCCACGCGCGCGTGCACATAAAAGAGTGACGTCGACACTGAACAACCAATCGCGGGTAGAGCGAGAGCGATATATTTGTCCGCGGAGGAGCAAGAGATAATCATTAAAGGTGCCCTAGAATGTGAAATTGAATTTATCTTGGCATAGTTAAATAACAAGAGTTCAGTACATGGACATGACATATCCGAAAACGCCGGATCCGTGTGGACGAAACGCCAATACGATAAAAAATGTATACGTATACAGCGAAACGCGTCTCCGTGTGGACGGGCCCTAAGTCTCCCTGTGTTTGCAGTCATGTGCTGGTTCGTTGTCTATGTTTCCCTTGTGTTTTGTTCCTGACTGATGCCTGTCTCGTTTTCCCCCCATGGGGAGGGTTTTGTTTGTAGTTTTGTTTGTAGTTTTGTTTGTAGTTTTGTTTGTAGTTTTGTTTGTAGTTTTGTTTGTAGTTTTGTTTGTAGTTTTGTTTGTAGTTTTGTTTATTTAATAAATATCCTTATCTGCACTTGAATCCTCGCTTCACTTTTTGACCTGCCGTGACAATGTCTCCCGATATATTGCGCATTTAATGATCCTATCTTACTCATGCTGTTCACTTTTCATATAATCAACATAGATAAAATTTAAAAATAACATTCTATTATTTATTTATAATGGCTAGGTTCTAAACAGATATTATATTATGTATAGTTTGCTCACTTTTTGGCAAAAGCTCTGTTGGCTTTTATTATTTGAGAAATAAAAACTTGTTAAAGTTATGCAAATGGTTAATTATTTGTATGATTAACCGCAAAGAGTAAAGTCTTTAGATTGATTTTAGCCATTAGATTGAAAACATTGACATTTTATGAGTAAATAATAGAAACGCAGTTCAAAATGGCCTTTCTTTAAATGCAAATGTTCTTTGAGTATTTCATTTGTGAAGGTAAAGCATGTAGCACTCCTAATTACAAGAAGAAAAACTGCTCTTAAACTGGATTTGTGACAGGCTGTGGAATGGAGTTTGGCTGAGGAAATTTTTTCAGTCAAAAGATATATATTTTTGCTTTAACCCCTGGATTCAATGCTTGTTCCAGTTTTCTCAGGGAACCATGGGTTAGATTAGGTAACTGAAAAGTTCTTTTTACTGGTTTTACCAGTTACTGGTTGAGGTACAATTTAGACCATGCTTATTTTGCTCTTAGCTAAGCACGTGCAATGTCAAACATGATGTTTCTTAGCATGTGAGATGCCAGTGTTTTGTAAGATCAAGACATTGCTGTGAAAGACGAAAATGTGCTGTTGTGTGGAACACTGATGGAAACTATATGTTTTGATGACCATTACCATGCATTTACAGTCAGACTGCATCCAGACAGAGTTTTTAAGGTAGTGAATGTTAATGAGCTGTGTTCTTTCAAACCATTTGATCTTCAGATCATGAAATATGGTACAACAGATTCTGCACTGCATGTAGTGCCGTATTGCCATTTAATGCAGATGTGATGTATTTTTGATCATGTATGAGTGTTTCCTGAGCCTGAATGTTGTTTTAATAAATGTTTTAAATTAAATGTGACATTGTTGAAGTTGTTTTCTTTGTTTTGAAAACTTGTTTTAAGAGTTAATTTGACATTGTAGAAGAGTAATTGTTTTACTGTACTTGCACCACAAAGATAAATACTGACACTTATAAACCGGTTGCACCACAAATGGGTTTTAAGAATTTTACTCTTGAGTGAGAATTTTTCACTATAAAAAATTTAAATAAACTCTACATTAGTGAAATATCAACACCAATAAGAGTTCATTTCCCCCTAGTGTTAAACTTTGGTAACACCAAACAGAGTTAATTTCCCCCTAGTGTTAAACTGTGGTAACACTATTCCATGTAGAGCAGTGTTGAATTTTTACTCAAAATAGAGTTAATTTTACTCTGAAAATTTAACACCATGACTAGAGTCAATGTATCACCAATTCTGAGTGGGACCAAATACACTCGGACCAAGTGTTAAATTTAACTCTTATAGAGTTAATTTAACACTGCAAAATTTACTGTGGTTACTCAACTGGTAACATACTTTTGTAGTAAATTTGTTGCTAAGCCCAAAGAGTCTGTGTGTCTTAACATGTCATGCAACATGTTTCATTCATGGATCTTTACATGAGTTTTTAAAAAAGTGAAAGGTCCTCAAACTATATCAGCTTTGTTATAGTTTGTTTTAGACTATGGTAGACTCTGTTACCTTAAAGGTGCTCTAAGTAACTTTTTTTACCTTAACTGAACAGCTTCGGAGTCATTGGAATGGTTATATTACTTATTTCGGGTTGAATGGTGGTCGTCTCGCACCCCCCTGGTGCCCGTGAGCGGAAAATACGCACTTGCAACTTTGAGCCGGCGGGCCGCCGGCCGCTGCGTCAGGAAGTCTCGCATGATATCAGGTCTCGCGATGTAAACAATTGCTTTACAGCCAAAAGAAATCTGCTAAAATGCTGTCATTATTGCGCTCCCTCACGCTGTCCGAACCCGAATGAAGAAGACGCTTTAAAGAATGTCCCATCTGCTTTGATGTCGTTGATCTACTAGCCTCTGGTGTCTGAGAATCAACAACGAGTTTTTACAACAGTGTTGTCAAATATCTATTCCGAAGCTGTGGGGGGAGCTCTAGAGAGAAACCTGCGAGCAAAAAGCGAGAATACAGCGAAGAAATCCCAAAGCTACTGAGTGCTGCTTTAATGCAACTTTGTAAGTGACCTCTGTATATTAGGCCTACTTTCTGCCCTTGGTATGTGTATTGTGCTTTGATGTTGATGTTTATTTTGTTCTATTCCTTAAACCAGTCCCAGTGGTTCTCAAACTTTTTAGAGTTGTAGTCTACCCCATGAGGGTTTTAACATCCTTCTGCGTACCCACACTCTTCAGTCACAACTTTTTCAGTAAGGGACAATATTTGCCCCCTTAAATCGATTTTTCCAGTGCATTTTTACCTTTACAAATACCTTTATAAAATAAATAATGCTTTATATAAAAAAGTGTTCAATAGAGAAATATGCAATGATGGTAAAAACGAAGTGATGCTTTTAAATATTAAGTTAAAAATGAGTAATCGAGTCATTCATTCAGTAACGAAGCAAGTGGCTGTAGTTATGAATTATCATTGAATCATTGACTCTAATGATTCGTTCAAAACCGCAGATTCGTTCACAAAAACTGCTGTGTGCAGCAGATCTGCTGTGGCTTTCGTTGGAGCTATTATTTTGTTGTAAAAATACAACTGTGTAATGAACATCACTTAGCCTTATATTAATATTTCGTTTGTTGAACCGTTGTATAAAATCAATGTCACATTGCAATCGTGTGGATCTTCATATGTGATCAACATTAAACACAGGAACTCACACAGGGTATGTCTTTGTATCGAAGAGAGTTTGAATCTTATATCGATCTCCATGTACAGCATGTGTCTTATTTGTTCTTCATGCTAGTAAGTGCTAAATCCCTACTTTTACAAAGGTAACGTAGCCTACATTGTCGAGAACGGTAGTATAGCGCGATTTGCCGAGGCAGCAAGCTGCACTATCATATAGTAGCCTGGATGCCAGCCGAACATTTTTAGGTCGGGAAGTTCGGTCTGGACTTGATCCGTTGTGGAGCTATTATGCCCGAACCAAAGCTGTTTGGACCAATCAAACTGTCAGGGCGGGCTTTATACGATGGACAGATGATAAACAGTAACGTAATCATCCACGTCCCCAACGAGCGCTTGGGTTGAATTCGTTTACAACAAAGATGACTGCCGCTGGAGAATTGAGATTCCACACTTACAAATAAGTCAGATAGAATAAATGCATATATGGCATTATGGTATACTGTCCGAGGAGAGGGCTCCGGGCTCGGTATTCCCCCCGTATTCCAGGCTGTGGAAGAACAGGCCAAGAGTGAGTGGAGGGATGCTGAAAACTGTCAAGGAATGTTAGGTGAGTTGACAGAGTGAATATATGCTTCCTCTCATGCTGATAGGGTAGACATGGTAATTGTTTGATGAAAAGTTGATTGGATTGATTATTTGAACGTGCTCCTCCCGAACTTTATTTATGAAACATCATGTGTAGATTCCGCCATCACGTCTGTTATAGAAGATATCGACAGTGCATTCATTTGAAAAGAGGAACAGAGAACCGCAATCAAGGCATTTGTCGATCGGAAAGATGAATGAAGAACGTCACTTACTCTGATTGGTCTGATTGGTTATAGGTCTATCCAATTGAGTGCAGAAGCATTTTCCTTCCTGGTTTGGTTGAAGCACGCCCCATAATCACAGCCCAATGGAGCAGTATCAGACTCATATTCTGACTAGAATCTGAGTATGACGACGTCAGGCTAATTGAATATATAAATCCTGCACACAACTTGCATCATCACAAAAAGTGTTTAATTAGCAATGTTTCAGTCAATAGTCCTTCCTCGGGCATATAACACGTGCATAAGATGTGGGTGTGCGCCACTATGTATGTATATGTATAAATATATGGGTGGTTGCTTAGATCTGGGTGAGTATTGCTCAAGATATTGCTCAAACCCAAACAATGTAAGTCAATGGGCTTTTTTTCCAGCCATTTAATCATGTGCCAGACGAAAACTGTAATTTGACCACTTATAATATGATTCATGTCCTTGGGATAAATACTGTGAAACGGGTTATGTACCGAATTTTTAGTGGTGCTTGCAAACATCAATAATTATGCATCAAGTGTAGAGTAAAGCATCAGTTATGCATCAGTAAAGAACTTTTTTTTTGCTTAGTAAAATACTTAATACATAACATTTTATTTAAAACAGATTGACTTATTCATGATGCATTGAATTGCCATCATAGCTTCTTGCAATAAATGAAGCTTTTGATTTCGAAAGTCTCTATATCCTTCCCCTAGCACTGTCCCACAGCTGGATCCCTTCGGCAGGAGAGGGGATTATAGGAGAGGATATTGGGATACTTTAGACCAGAACCCAATTGCTCTTCACGCTAATAAGAAGCAGACTGCAGTTCTCCAGCAGCCAGGTCACTTCCCCTGCCTTCCCCGTCCCACACAAGCACACAAACAATGCTCGTCCCATTTGACGTACAGTGTTGGGGCTACGGTCTCCATGCTCTGCTGCAGTAAACACCAGAGCAGCAAGGGGTTCATAACGCATCCCTCCCACCAGGCCACCTTTTTCATTTAATAGGTGCAACCACATCCAATGTTCTAGAGAGAATGGTGCTCATAGTGCTAGTTAGTTCTTCTAGTTCATCTGTTTGTTTGGGTTCAGGCAGCAGCTGAGACAGATTAGATAAGCAATTTGAAAAAGAAAAAGAAATGGAATGTTTCCAAACTAACTCGCTGTTACCACTCAGTATGAGAACTTGCAGCCACAAGTGACATTTAATCCTAGGAGGAGTAGTAGAGTGCGTAGAATGCCAGCGTGGTTAAGTTAAATCTGTTAGATTTGAGTGAATCCGCATGATTCATGGGTTCACACATTGAACTGTACATAGATGCCTCATTAGCGGCTGTTTCAATGGGCCGCAATCCGTAAGCCATCCGCCATACTGGAGCGGTCCATGAACATTCGAGAGCAAGTTGACTGTGTGTCTGCAACCGTAGTTAGACGCATGTATGAATATCTACATATGAAATAGACACCCAGGGGCCGGTTGCTCAAGCTTAGGATAGAGAAACATAATATATTCATAGTCATATGGATAATCACTTGATGCCTTTCCCACAAGTTTCGATTAGGTTAACAGTACAGAAAATTGTATCCGACCATGGTATTCTGTTCTTTCTGCAAATTAGTTCATTTAAAGTCATTATCTTTGACACATTGAGGCTGATTTTTTGTCAGGACTTCACTCTAACAGAATATGAAAACTACATGTTCTCATGCATGTAACATGAAAACTACATGCCCAGATCTACACAGGGCACAGAGCACTGATACAACTTCTACACATGATTTACTGTAATAGTTTAACAAAAGAGAGCAGAATTGATTTTTTTTGCTGAATATCTCTTTCATTAATTCAGTTTCATGGACAGCCTTGAATTAATATTTTGTAATTAGGTCTGAAAAATCCTTGTTGAGAGAATTTTTGTGTTCATACTGTGAATTGTGTCTCTTTTCCTAAACAGGTGTGAAGATGAGAAAGAAAAGCGCAGAGACAATAGCATTAATTCTCACAGGTGTTGTCTCTGTCTCTTCATTATTATGAACAAAAATGACACTGAAGACGCCGTGATATCAAATAGCAAAGACACATATGAGATGCTCCGTCATCAAATCCATTTGCCCAGGTCCAAAACTCCCCAGCCTATGTCTTCACGTTGTCAGCAGAATATGTCGGCTTATACTGTGACTGGATTTTCTACTCTGCCAGGTCATATCCAAGATTTCCTGCTTTACCGACACTGTAGGAATTTTCCCATGCTGCTCGACCTGCCTAATAAATGTGGCGGACCCCTGAACTCTGCAGATGTCTTCCTTCTGCTGGTCATCAAGAGTTCTCCAGAAAACTACGAGCGGCGAGAAGTCCTGCGGAAAACATGGGCTAAGGAACGACTGCACAAAGGTGTGTGGATCCGTAGAGTCTTCATAATCGGAACAACTAAAACTGGCTTCGAGAAGCGCAGGTTGAATAAGTTATTGAAGCTGGAGAACAATGAGAACGAGGACATTTTACAGTGGGACTTCAATGATTCATTCTTTAACCTCACACTGAAGCAGATCCTTTTCTTAGAGTGGATGGAAAGATGGTGCCCACACCCTAGATTTCTCTTAAACGGGGATGATGACATCTTTGCCAATACGTTTAACATGGTTGAGTATCTTCAAGGTCAAGAGGACAATGATGGAAGTAAACATCTCTTTACCGGGCACCTCCTCCAGAACGAAAAGCCTATTAGACGCTCTTCAAGTAAATACTTTGTCCCGGTTGCAGGTTCAGGGTCTGAGAGCTATCCTCCTTACTGTGGTGGAGGAGGCTTTCTTCTCTCAGGCTTCACGGCCAGAACAATCTACAACATGTCTCACTCTATAATTCTACTGCCCATTGATGATGTTTACATGGGAATGTGTTTGGAAAAGGCTGGCCTCAAACCTACATCGCACTTTGGTGTAAGAACCGCTGGTCTGCATGTCCCAGCTGAGAACGTTGACAAATTTCACCCTTGCTATTACAGAGAAATCATTTTAGTCCACAGATTTCTGCCGCACATGATTTTTGTAATGTGGGATGAAATACAAAACCCACATTGCAATGTGGAAAGACAAATTCCTCTCTTCAGGGAAGCCCATAAACAAAAGAAAGGGAAGCATAATAGCTTGCTAGAATTGATGTAATAAATTTTGTTTTTAATCAAAGAATTTACTTTTTTTCTACACCATGTTTTACCATGTCACTTCTCATAAAAATGATTTGGTGTATTGTATTGCACTTTAATGGAAATGAAAAGGGTGGTTGATTCCTTTCTCAGCAAAAGAAGTTGTAGTCTTTATGGTTTTTATTCTTTCTTTTAAATAATTAGAGAGTGCTTATGGAGATCTATAATCTATATCTTTCCTTTTTTAAATCGAATTGTATCAGGATAGTTAATTAAGTGTAATATGAAGTGGCATTCACTTGCACAAAGTTTATGCATTAAATGCTGCAAAAACAAATTAAGTAATTTGTAATTTGTAAATAATTTCCATCATTTTAGTTCTTTTGAATCAAAGTGGTTCGCAAATTCAGATGGTTCATCTGAATTTTTTACTTCGTGAATCACGAATCTGAATTGCAAAGTTTACTGGACCACGCGCAAGAAGTGTCTGTTCAAGTAAGCTTTAATGTGTGTTTTCAAATTATAAATAGGACATACATTATTTTGATAGGCTACATTTTGACATGTGATAAAGTTTTGTCTGGGTCGGGGTCAGTTGCAACATCTGACTTCTTCCATTCAAATAAACACTGTGAACGATATGTCATTATAATCATCTTTAAATGGTATGGGTAATTAGCAGACAGATGCAAGTTTAATATATGCAAATTTGGTTGGTCTAGTCCAAATAGTCTCTGAGTAATTGAGAGAAATGCAAAAAGTGTTGCAACTGTCCCCGGTCCCCCCTACCTTAAATTTCAATAATTAACTTAAGCTTTTTGTCTCAATGAGCACAGAATTCTGAAAATATTAACTGTTTTAGGCCTACTATATTATAGTATTATTTATTTCAATAATATTATTGTAGCCTATAATTTATTTATTTAGTCATATTTATCAAATAACAGTTATTGATTTTGTTTGTTTATGTGTAGAACATAGGCCTACATAGATTCAGTGTGTAGGTGTTACAGATGCTATTCAATCCCTCCATATTTCAGTGTCAGACAGGAAGAATTGAACAATTTGCAATGCAACAAACTTTTATTAAACATGCAATTTATAACTTGTTGCAACCGTCCCCAACCATATCAGCCATGACAGAACATCATACGCCTGCTAGACGACTTTGACACATGCTAACCACCATGTCACTTAGAAGTCAACAAAACAACAATTCAAACTAAGTAAGTTTTGATTTATTCATACAAAATGTCAGGACAGTATGACAAAAATATATCTCATGAAAAAATTTACTTTCATACCTCCAAAACAAGTTTTTTTCAATAAATGCAGCAGCAGAAGTTCAATATGTCTACTGTCTTCTTGGTGGGGGGAGGGTCTAACTGTGCATGTGCAGTATGAGTGTCATCACTCTAGCTTGTTTCTGATTGGAGAAAAATGACATGTTGCAACCATCCCCATGTTGCAACTGTCCCCGGTCTCCCCTACTCACTATACTCCTAATTACAAGAAGAAAAACTGCTCTTAAACTGGATGTGTGACAGGCTGTGGAATGGGGTTTGGCTGAGGAAAATCTTTCAGTCAAAAGATATATATTTTTGCTTTAACCACTGATCTATATAATGACATTCTATATAGATCAGTGGCTTTAACCCCGGGTTCTTAGTACTGGTTGAGGTACAATTTAGACCATATCTTGCTTATTTTGTTCTTTTGTTAGGTAGCTAAGCACGTGTCAAACATGATGTTTCTTTTGTTTGCAGTTACTCAACTGTAACATGTAATTTTGTAGTAAATTTGTTGCTAAGCCCAAAGAGTCTGTGTGTCTTAACATGTCATGCAACATGTTTCATTCATGAATCTTTAGCCTACATGAGTTTTTAAAAAAGTGAAAGGTCCTCAAACTATATCAGCTTTGTTATAGTTTGTTTTAGACTATGGTAGACTCTGTTACCTTAAAGGTGCTCTAAGTACTTTTTTTACCTTAACTGAACAGCTTCGGAGTCATTGGAATGGTTATATTACTTATTTCGGGTTGAATGGTGGTCGTTTCGCACCCCCCTGGTGCCCGTGCCAGATGCACAGCTGAGTGGAAAGCATTGCTGGTGATATCACCACTAAACCAGCCAGGAATAGAATCCAACTCTCCGTTTCAACAAATCATGAGGTGTGACAGCATTGTCCTCCAATCAGACTGGCCACACAGCTGCCCGGAATCTGATCCACACAGGTGCTTTACCTTGTGACCTTAATTCCAAAAGTGCCCTGAGCTGTTAACTATAATTCCAGTGATAAGTGAAAGGGCATCAATTTCTCCTTGATGAAAACTCATTAGTTTATTTAGCATTATGTGCTGATTACTTGAATTAAGTCAAAACATTTAACATATGGCTTTAAGGTTTTGATTGTTTTTATAGGCAGTTCCAATGCAGTTGTGTAGGTGCATGTGAAAGTAGTCATTAGCTGACCTCACATGTTATACAATTTAAAACATTTCCCAAACAGCTGATGACATACTTGGGTATTTTATGGCTGTACTGATGAGGACAATGAGGACAAATTCAAATTAATGGTTTGTTATTTTCATGTTGATAAGCAACACGCAGTGTTGGTTTCATGCAGGGGTCTTTTAGACACATTTATTACATGGCTTGGTTGAATTCTAATGTAGAACGCGGTCTGTTCTTTCTTGATAACAGCTGTCTTTATCAGTGAGTCAGTAGCAAAGACTTTTATACACAGACAATAATATAGCCTATTATTAAATGTCTGTTTTTATAATGAAAGGAACTGAAACAAGTCGAAAACGCATTCTCTCTTGTGTAGGTAGGTAGGCTTATTTTGAATTAGTAATTTCTTCACGACCGATAAAAAAAAGGCTATCCTCTAATGCGAGTGTGTAGGCTACATGGGAAAAACAATTGATCCAAGTATGTGTTCTTTTATCAATTTACAGTGCTTGTTTTGTTTGTTCAATGGATGGCTCCGCTAAACAGACCAATAAGAGACTATTAACTACTATTATTCCTTTTAATTGCACTAATGTCGAATTAAAACGTCTACAAATGTATGAAACTGATCAGAGATCAGGTAAAACCCATAGACACTTGTTCAGTGGTTCGCTGCTGGGGGCGTCTGAGTGAATCTGCATGATTCATGGGTTCACACATAGAACTGTCCATAGATGCCTCATTAGCGGCTGTTTCAATGGGCCGCTATCCGTAAGCCATCCGCCATATTGGAGTGGTCTGTGAACATTCGAGAGCAAGTTGACTGTGTGTCTGCAACCGTAGTTAGACGCACGTATGGATATCTATCAATGAAATAGACACCAGCAGATGATTTTGCTAAACTAACACAATACAACAAGACGAAGGCGTGAGCTAACACGACATTGAAAAGTTACCATAGTAGGCTACAAGTAAAAACATTAAAAGTACTTTAGTAAAAACATGTAATATTGAGTTTTCTTATTGTGAGTGACGACACTCTGACCGTTGAAAACTTGCTAGATGGCGGGCGTGCCTACGTGTCTGGAGCGGTCGAATGTGGACACTACGCATTCAAATCTATGGGATCACACACACATCACCTCCCAGCAGTGAACCGCTGAAATTTGTTTAACGTTTCTAAACATTTATAACGTAACGACTCGTTAACTGAAATCACGTTAGTTGATTCACAGTGAAATCACGGCAGTTTGATACATGCTCTGAACCACTGATCCAAAGCAAAAGATTTGTAAACATTTTGAAGCTTCATGAAGCAGTGTTTCGAAATCGTCCATCACGCTGTCTGCACACTGCAGGTCTTGATGCCCAATGCCGATTTTTTTGACGACCCGCTTACATCTCTTTTAAAAGTGACCCATATCCGATATTTGCATTTACACTATACCCTCCTGAGACCCTGCGACCTCATATGAGGACATTACATTTTTGCCTCTTGACACAATGATAGTCAAATTTGTAAATCTTAGACCTGTTGGCCACATTTAGGGACACTGCCCACACCATCTTGTTGTGGTGATATCACAACATTACACCAATGTCAGTGAGAAGAAAATGGCTGGAATATCAGCAAAACACTTCTACACCAGTTCCCGAAAGAAAAATGACCCAGGTAAAAAATCTATTCAAATTACAGGGTTCTCAATTTGATCAAAAGCTTGGAGTGAGATCACATGCGGTTAGGGGAGGAGCCCTAATGGAGCCCCGCCCCCGCCCTCCAATTTTACCCATTGTTCATAATTAACCAGCACAAATTGAAATTATAACAATTGTTAAATCTGATAAATGACAGAGCAATTCATCACATCAAATATACTCTTTAATGTTATATTTCCAAATTACAAATATACAAAAATTAAAAAAAATATAACAAATTGCTCCAAACAGTTTGGAAAAACAAATCTTTTTGCATTTTGAATGTGTCTAGTCTAAATAGTATAATGATTTATTGTGTGGTGGAACATTGTGAACAAATGATATATTAGAGTATTAAGGTGTGTGTGTGTGTGTGTGTGTGTGTGTGTGTGTGTGTGTGTGTGTACACAAGAGAACACACTCTCGTTTATGAGATGTGTTTTGTGGGTGTGTGGGGGGAGTGCATGACAGTATATGACAGGGAACATCACTGTAAACTAATGCAAAAAGGAACATAAAGTTACTTACGCAGCCATTGACTTCTTCACATGGTCTGCAGCATCAACGCCTCCCAACGTCTTCAGATGTTTACTCTGAAAAGAACAAGAAATTAAAAATATAACCAGAAAAAGTGGTCAGTAGAGTCCAGACCTCCACAAAGCAGGCACATGATGAGGACGAGGAGTTTGTAGTGGTCACCAAAGTGAACAAGCCAATTGTCATAATGAAACTTTGCCAGCACTTTACAAGATTAATTATTTAAAACATACCAGTTCTGCTCCCTCATTCTTGTCCTCCAAGCGATTCTCTAAAGCTTCAAGCTCTTCTTCAGTGTTTGCCGGCTTCACTTCATAACTTGTTCCAGAAGATGGGTGGCAACGTGAATTGTATCCTTGATTTCGACAAGGAGCTGAAGAACTCTCTTCTGGAATTCTAGCCAAAAAAAGAAGCGATTGATTATTATTTTTATAATGTATTGAGTATGCTCTACTACACCACAAAATCCAAGTTTTTACATTTGCCCAATAAAAATGCACTGCAAAAACTCAATTTTACCAAGAATATTTATGATATTTCTAGTCAAATGTCTATTTTCCATTCAAAATAAATCTCATACACTTAAAATAAGACACCTAAAAAGTAACTTGTATTTAGACCATTTTCACTTGTTTCATGCAAATTTTCACAAAATAAATTAAACATTTTTTTGCTTGTAATAATCATTTTTAAAAAACCCTTACATGTGTTACATGTGCTCATGTGAAAAATCAGGTTAGTTTGAAGAATCAGCAAAATGTCATATTGAACTGCTGAGTTCTGGATTCTCATCTGAGTCACTAGACTCCACCAATGCGCGTAATTGTGCATTTTGTCGTCTCCATTTTTTGTGATACATCTGGGAGTGTAAAATATAAAAACTAAATATTTTTAAGCCAACATTTTTTATAAAGAAAATCATCAATTTGAAAATAAGTCATAAAAACATTACAATCAAATGAGGGCTGTCCTCATCATTTTTTAAATAATATCTTCCACATCAACTTGTATTTAAATTTGAAAAAAAATGTAAATGATTTTTGTTTTTGTTTTAAGGGTTAAATTACTTTCAGATTCAAATAGATGGTTGGGTTAGGTCAGAGCCCGTCTACGGAGAGCCTTGGCACTTCCTATTAGCCCCATTGTATCGATCTTGGTTGCAGTTCCATTAGAATTCCACTGGAGGTGATCGCGGGTGAGTGCAGACTGAATGGGAGTCTATGGGGCTAGACGGCTAAATGTGTCTCTTTCACCCGATTGCCGTTGAGAAATCTCAAATTTTATTGTAGGTTTTGCAAGTTCAACATGGGTTATAGGCAGTGGTGTAGTCTAGTTTTTTGTAGTGAGTATACTCTAATTTTTTTAAACATTATAGGCACAAATACAAATTTACTTTTAGAAATGGTGTTTTTGAAGAAAAAAAAAGTGTTATTGTTTTGGCAAGTTTACTGTTGAAAAACTTTGTGTGATATTCCCTTAAAATAACGTTTTAATAGATTGTATTATTAGTATTATTATTTTAAAATACATTTTACTGTGCAATTTCTTTCTAATTTCTTTGAGTTGGACCGAACTTTTATTTTGGTGGGTTGTACACATTTGAGTTTCTGTGTGTTTTAATAAACTATTATTATTATTATTATTTAGCCTATATATCATCATATCGTCCAGCACTAAAACTTGTAGTTTTTTGTCAGTGTTTATTTTAAAAAGCAAGTTTCTATAAGTTTCCCGCTGACATGTTGCTTGCTTTATTTAACATCACAACCGTCTGTTAAATTATACCTCCGATTTCTTGTCAAATGTAGTCGATCTCAAAGCTCTTTCTCATTTTAGATGTGTTTAGTGTGTTTTTTTCGTGGCATTCACACTGAAAACGTAATCGGTTACTAACTTAACCTCGGTTCTCTCTAGAAGAGGGAACGAGTATTGCGTAAGTTAGCTTACGCTACGGGTAAAGTCATCTTTTCTCGAGATATGAAGCCAAAAAATTATCCTTAATTTTTATTCATTGTCAACGCAGTGCAGCAGCTAGCAGACCTAGAGCAGGCTATCTAGCGCGCTCATTGGCTGCTCCGCGGCAACTGCAGCAGCCTACCAGTGAGCCTGGCGTGACGTCACGCCCAATGAGGGCGCACGCGCCCTCACGCGTCACAGCCCGCCAGAATGGGAGTGGCTTAGCGTATAAAAGGAAGGCTCGGAGGCTGATACCCTGGTTTTCGTCGACTGAAGCGAAATGAGCTCGTGGCGTGAGCACGGCGGGTTACGCAATACTCGTTCCCTCTTCTAGAGAGAACCGAGGTTACGTTAGTAACCGATTACGTTCTCTTACGAGAGGTTCTCTCGTATTGCGTAAGTTAGCTTACGCTACGGGAACCCCTTGTCAACGCCGTGCGCGCCCAGCATCCACTACATGAGTCCCAGGGGAAGCCCGGGGAACACTGATAAGTGGGAAACAGGTGGCCGACAGAGTGGGCCAGCACATGTTCATAAGCACACATTAGGGGGTGTAGAGCGGCTCGGCCGGTCTATACAGATACTGACACAACCCTTTCTAGTGCAGCTCAATCAGGAGAGCTAAATCGAGTAAGTAGCCTGCGCAAAATAGTCTGGGCAGGGCATACACATGACTTAGACTGATAGAAGTTTAGTCTGTAGGGCGGGAACTTCCAGGTTATAAAACCTAACAAATGTAGAGGGGGAGGCCCAACCTGCCGCTGTACAGATGTCATGAATGGAAATCCCGCTGGACCAAGCCCACGAGGAGGCCATGCCTCTGGTGGAATGAGCCCGGATGCCCAAAGGGCACTGCAGGTGTTTAGACGCATAAGCTGCCGCAATAGCGTCTACTATCCATCTGGACAGACTGTGTTTCGAGGCGGCGAGACCTTTGGTGCGCCCTCCAAACAAAACGAAAAGCTGCTCCGAGCGCCTGAAAGCGGCGGAGCGCGTGACGTAATTCCTCAGAGTCCTGACAGGGCAGAGGAGGTTACTATCAACCTCGCTGCCGGATGCCGGTAGGGCTGAGAGAGAATGACCTGCGCTCTGAAAGGAGTGCCCATCACTTTGGGGACGTAACAATGTCTCGGTTTGAGAATGACTTTTGAATCATTAGGTCCGAACTCGAGACACGCCGCGTTAACTGATAACGCGTGTAAGTCACCCACGCGTTTAACTGAAGACAAGGCTATCAGAAAAACGGTTTTGAACGTGAGGTATTTCAGATCCACAGTGTTTAAAGGTTCGAAGGGATGGGCTTTCAGGGCCTCAAGGACCAAAGACAAATCCCAAATCGGAACCGAGGGGGGCCGCGGGGGATTCATCCTCCTGGCTCCTCTAAGGAAGCGGATGATGAACTCATTCCTTCCTAATGCGCGGCCGCGCGCCGATTCGGCGAACGCTGCAATAGCCACAACATAAACCTTGAGCGTGGAGGGGGACCTGCCCGCGTCCAGCAGCTCCTGAAGGAAGCACAGAACCCACGAAACCGCACACGTTTGTGGGTCCAGATTTTTCCCCGTGCACCATTTGATAAACACAGACCACTTGGACGCGTAGAGCTGTCTCGTAGAGGGAGCGCTCTCGCTTTCAGCCAGCGCTGAAGCGGGCGCATGCGCAGCAAGCCAGCTGGAGCACCATTGTAACTGAGGCCATGTGGCCCAACATCACCTGAAACGTTCTCAGGGGGAACCGCCTGCCTATCTGAAAAGACGCGGCGAGATGTCGAATACGGCGCGCGCGCTGTGTCGACAGTCTGGCCATCATAGCCACTGAGTCCAGTTCTATTCCCAAAAACGAGATCGACTGACTGGGCGTCAATGAGCTCTTGGTCCAGTTGACCGAGAGACCCAAGTTTTTCAGATGGCTGAGAAGCGCTAGTCTGTGGGAAAGGAGTTCTTCCTCTGACTGCGCCAGTATCAGCCAGTCGTCCAAATAGTTCAAAATTCGCATACCCTGTGTTCTCAGGGGAGCGAGGGCCGAGTCCATGCACTTCGTGAATGTACGGGGTGCTAACGACAGGCCAAACGGGAGGACGGTGTATTGATATACCTGACCGTCGAAGGCGAATCTCAAGAATGGCCTGTGACGGGGTATAATCTGAATCTGCCGCGGGCTTGAGAGAGAAGGTCCCTTCTCACCGGGATCGGCCATGGGGCTGTGTCTGCCAGCCGCATTAATTCCGGGAACCATGTCTGGTTCTCCCAGCGCGGGGCTATGAGGAGCACTGAGTGGCGCGCCTCTCTGATCTTCCCGATCACCTGGGGTAGCAGTGAGATCGGGGGAGATCTTTTACAGCCAGACTTGGGCCAGCGCATCCTCGCTCTTCGAGAAGAATTTCGGGCAGTGGGCATTGTCGTCTGACGCAAAGAGGTCGACTTTCTGCCGAAAAGACGCACAGAAGCTGGACTGTCTGGGGGTGCAGAGACCATTCCCCGGGGGGAACATTGTCTCTGGACAGTCTGTCTGGGCCATCGTTCAGGTGACCGGGCACGTTCGTGGCTCTCAGCGAGCGCAGTGAGCCCTGAGCCAAAACGAGTAGGCGTTCCGTCAGCGCGCAGAGGGTTTTGGATCTGATCCCGCCCTGAAGGTTCACGTAGACACAACTGACATGTTGTCCGTGCGGACTAGTACATGGTGACCTCGCAGGTATGGGAGAAAGTGCTTCAGTGCATTCTCGACCGCTAACATTTCCAGACAGTTTATGTGAAGGCATTTCTCCTGGTCTGACCAGAGGCCATAGACCGGTCTGCCCTCGGAAGAGCGCCCCCCAACCTAGGTTGGAGGCGTCTGTCGAGATCGTTTTCCGGTGCGAGATAACTCCCATTGTAACTCCCCGTTGGTACCATTCGGTCACTAGCCAGGGCTGCAGGGCTGAGACGCAGCCCTGATTCACACTGACTAGCGAGCCGCCGGTGGTCCACGCTCTGCGGGGCGCTCTCGCTTTCCAGCTGAGGCCATGTGGCCCAACATCACCTGAAACGTTTTCAGGGGGAATCGCCTGCCTTTCTGAAAAGACGCGGCGAGATGTCGAATACGGCGCGCGTGCTGTGTCGACAGTCTGGCCGTCATAGCAACTGAGTCCAGTTCTATTCCCAAAAACGAGATTGACTGACTGGGCGTTAATGGCTCTTGGTCCAGTTGACCGAGAAACCCAAGTTTTTCAGATGGCTGAGAAGCACTAGTCTGTGGGAAATGAGTTCTCTTACTGCGCCAGTATCAGCCAGTCGTCCAAATAGTTCAAAATTCGCATACCCTGTGTTCTCAGGGGAGCGAGGGCCGAGTCCATGCACTTCGTGAATGAACGGGGTGCTAGCGACAGGCCGAATGGGAGGACGGTGTATTGATATACTTGACCGTCGAAGGCGAATCTCATGAATGGCCTGTGACGGGGTATAATCTCAATCTGAAAGTATGCGTCTTTCAGATCGAGAGAAATAAACCAGTCCCTTGGCCGAATTTGCGCGAGGATTTGTCTGGTTGTGAGCATTTTGAACGGTCGCCTCATGAGAGCTTTGTTCAAATATCTCAGATCTAATATAGGTCTGAGGGCTCCGTCCTTCTTGGGTACGAGGAAATAACGGCTGTAAAAGCCCGTCTCGGTCAGAGAAGGATGCACTCGTCTCTTTGCCCCCTTGCACAATAGTTTCGCTATTTCTGTATGAAGCAGATGGGCTGCTTCTGTATTCACCCTCGTCTCGGTCCGTGCTCGAAAGCGTGGGGGGCGGCGAGCGAACTGCAGCAAATAGCCCCGTTTCACAATGTTCAGCACCCATTCTGACACGCCTGGGATAGCTTCCCACGCTTCCGCATGCATAGCTAGGGGTCGAATGGCCTCTGGGTCCCGGCCGCTGCACTGCGCGGGATAGGGAACTCGTAACAGAGGAATTAGCGCGGTGCGCGCGCTGTTGATCCTGGGGAACGGGAGCTCGCTGATAGCGATTACTGGCTGGACAGCACTCAATGACTCGTGGGAGTTAATGTGTTTATCAGTAAGTGTGAGCACTCGTGGGCGGGCACAGGGCTTACATTCATAACACGGCCAGAGTTGGGGAGCTTTATGTGATCTAACCCCCGGGGCAACTGTGTGACAGAGCGGGCAGTGGGTAGGTGTGGGCACTGAACCGTGGGCACATTTCCTACATTTGACACTTGAGCGGCGCGTGCCCGCTTCATGAGAGTGTGCTCTGTGAGGGACACAGGGGAGATCGTGCTTGTGTGTAGGGGTGAACACTGGGAAGTGGGCACATGTTCTACACTCATAACACCGTCGGCGTGAGCCGGATAACCAGACATTATACTCTTTTTGAGATTTCTCTGGGTAGCCTTGAGAACGGCGTTTGTGTGCAGGCGAGCGAGTTGTGTAACTGACTCGTTGGCTGCGGTGAACGCTACTGCAGTAGCCTTTTCTAAGGGGACTGACAGAGGTAAAGTTAGATGCTTTGACGGCGGTCCGGCCGCGGCGGGACTCAACCGTCTTTTCCTCCCTGCGCATGCTAGGAGGACTTCGCAGGCTCAGGCTTCAGCGCGATCTTGGGCCGGGGACCCCGAGGGGGAGGCGGTCTGTGATGGCTGGATGAGCGCGAAAACGGAGGTCGAGACGAGCGCTGTGTAGAGCTGCGTGCAGGATGCTGGGCTTGAGAGCGGCCTGCAGAGGAGCTCGAGCGGCGGGTAGGAAGAGGTTCATGGCCTGCGACGCTTTCTGTACCTCTGAAAAACGATCCACGATGCCGCTTACAGCAGGGCCGAAGAGGCCAATGGGGGAGAGCGGGGCGTTGAGAAATACGGACCGCTCAGCTTCACCCATGTCGGCGAGCGTTAGCCACAGATGACGCTCGGTAACGGTAAGCGAGGCCATGGATCTCCCGATGGCTTGAGCCACGGTCTTGGTAGCGCGAAGGGAAAGGTCCATCACGCTGTGCAAGTCCGTCAAGGCGGTGTGATTTGGGCCTTTCTCGTCCAGTTCGCGGAGGAGATCGGCCTGGAGGATCTGGAGAACCACCATTGTGTGCAGGGCGGAAGCAGCCTGTCCAGCGGCGGAGAAGGCGCGGCTGACAAGTGCTGACGTAGTCCTGCAGGCTTTCGACGGGAGGGCAGACTTTGAGCGCCATCTCGCGGATGGGGGGCAAAGGTGCGCTGCGACCGCCTGTTCCACCGGGGGAATTTGGTTGTACCCCTTCTCCGTGGCTCCGTCCACGGAGAGAGAGTCAAGGACACTGGGGAGCGGAGTCTCGCGGAGAAAGGAGCGTTCCACGATTTAGAAAGCTCAGCGTGGAGCTCGGGCAGGAAGGGTGCTGACCTAGAGGCAGGCTTTTTTGGTGGCGGCTAGGTAGAAAACACCCGTCGAGCCTGTTAGGCGCGGGCGCCTTCGGTGGTGACCAATCGAGGCCTAGCTGCTCGACAGCCTTAGTGAGGAGGCGGAGAAGCTCGGCGTCCACACTGGCGCAGGAGCCAGATTCCTGGGTCGAAGAGGAGGTGGAGCGGTAAGATCCGGACCACTCTTCGCTGTCCGAGGCCAGGATAGAGCAGCTGTTGATGATGGCGTCCTCATCCGCATCATCCCATGAGGCGACGGCAGTGCGGGCAGGAGCCGGCCGCTGCGCGTCGGGAAATGGGGGCGGAGAGGGAGAGAGCGAGGCTCGCGGGAGAGGTTCCGGCAAAGGCCTGGCTAGCACATCGGGCTCCGGTGGTCTCGTGAGTGGCGTTTCTTCTTACGCGGCCCAGAAGAGACAGGCGGAGTGGCAGCGTCAGCATCGAACAAGGCGAGTTGAGCCCGCAGGGTCGACATCGGCAGTTCTTCGCAAAGCCTGCAGCCGCCCGAAGACATGGCGATGGCTGCATGGTCACGTCCCAGGCAGAGAGCGCAGATCAGGTGGAGGTCCCTGTCGCTGAGAGGGGCTCGGCACGAGCCACAGGAAATACGAGGCATTTTGAAACAAACGCCTCGGCTCTTTTAGGTGAAGTGTGTCGCGGCGGCGAGCACACAACAGAAGCACTAGTAAAAGGATACTGTCGCCGGATAGCGAAGCAGGCACGGATGGCTGAAGGTGGCGAAGACGGCCGGCTTCCTCAGACGCTTTCCTTGGCTTGCTGGCGCTTGGTTCGACGGCGGCGGCTTCTCTCGGAGTGCAATGATGCGGAGAGCTTCACTGAAGAGACGAAAATCAGGGTATCAGCCTCCGAGCCTTCCTTTTATACGCTCAGCCACGCCCATTGGGCTGATGTCACGCCAGGCTCACTGGTAGGCTGCTGCAGTTGCCGCGGAGCAGCCAATGAGCGCGCTAGATAGCCTGCTCCAGGTCTGCTAGCTGCTGCACTGCGTTGACAATGAATAAAAATTAAGGATAATTTTTTGGCTTCATATCTCGAGAAAAGATGACTTTACCCGTAGTGTAAGCTAACTTACGCAATACGAGAGAACCTCTCGTAAGAGAACCCGGAATTCTTCAGCAGATCCGTAAATAAACTTCCCTAACTAAAAACAGAAACACAATAGTGGCGATCACTCTTCGACTATCTAAAAGGGAAATATTCTGTCTACCGGTGGTTTTAGATGTAAGGGTCCGCAATCAGTAAACTCTCCTTGTGAATGGGCCTTTTAAACCCGGCGGAACGTCAGCGGATTGGTGGAACGTCAGCTCTGACGCGTAACATAGTGATGTCACGTATTGCGGAACAGCCAATGATCACGACCTACGGGTATGAATGGAAACACAACACAACAACGCAAGAGAGAAAAATACACAAGTCCACGTGGAATGTAACAAATCATTAGGCATGATCTTTTGCACATATATTTTCTGACTTTCTAGATATGTTTTATTATATTTATTCATATCCAATAAAATAAAAAGCTCACTGTTCAAGCTCAATGTTCATATGCTGTGGTTATATATCTTGAGCTGGGTCTGTGAAACTAAACACCGCACCATTTCCTCGGCTGTGTGGAAACACTTTGTCCAGACACACTGACTCATAATTCCCACATTTATATATTTTTCTGCTTTCATTATTCATTAAACTCCTGGGCCTCTGTACCATTGCCATTCTTTAGTGGAAATGCACCTACTGAACTAGGTAACAGTCAAATATGCTGACTACATTTTGCATGGCTCGATTTATAGCAGACTACCATGATCTGGCATATTTTACTGGGACTGTACAACATCACTACACCAATACAATCTAGGCTAGTGGGCTCAAATACACAACGAACTTAGGAAATTGCAAGGAACTATTTTGCTAAACTATATTTATATTTCACTGAATTGTGAGTGGTTAGAGAGCAAGGATTCATTATTGTTATTATTTTAAGTACCATGGACAAAAGTGACACAACTGTTTAGTGAATTGA
>FLSR01000165.1:462302-473783 GCA_900092035.1 Leuciscus waleckii
TGTTTCTTGTAGTGACAGTTCACTGGACGTTCAGTAACACTTCCACAATAAAATGCCTTTGTGCCTCAATGTAGGCCCTTATCTGTATATTGCATATCACACTTAAGATTGTTCTTCCCAACAACAGAGTAACATCAAATCACAGCTCAGTATATTTCCAAATATTTTCAGTTAGAAGAGACATATAATTGTTTCATTGTCTTCTGAGGGAACGGTTAGCCAACTAAATCTGACGGGGCGACTGACGCCGTGGGTCAACAGTATCTAGGACACCTCAGTAATTATTAATTAAGGAATAAAGCTTGCAGTCTTGGGCTGAGCTCAAAATGGATGATTTTATACAGAAAGCATGTCCTATATAATCAAAAATCAACAAAGGAGTTTGTCGTCCACGTAGCATGAAGAGAATTTGAGAAAATGGGTAGAAATACATTTTTGATCTGAGAAAGGTTAGTGCGAGAGGATGTTAATAATTAACTTTGTGTAGTTTGATATTGGGAAATGAAGGTAGAAAGGGAAGTTTATGTCTAGAAAATGCTAATTAAAGAAAGGAGCCAGTTTGAGTTTTCAAGCCGTCAGTCTGCCCTGGCAGTCTGAATTCACAGCTCAGCCAGGGCTAATAGTGCCAGCGCAGCGTCTGGGGAAAAGCAGGCATGAAACGACAACGCAAACGCTAATGAATCGCACATCCCTCTCTAGCACGAGGGAGACCATTCATGGACTTTCCATTTCACACCAAAGACAAGAGAGGATCCTTCATCAGACTTGAAGCCCACAGTGACTCATTCCACAGCCCTTTTATGAAGCATTCTATAGTTACAAACTCATATACAACTGCGCTGCTCTACTTCCAGTCTCTTCAGCCGTCGGATCCAGCAGCGTCAAGTCACAATTCAGCTGGGCCACAAGAAAGAACTTGGCTTAAATACAGATCTGATATCTGTTCTGTGTTTCGCACCATTACTTATTTTTGGTTATCCTCAACACCAGAGACACATTTAATATGGCACAGTCATTAAATATTAATTTTGTTTTCTTTTTCTGTTTCCATAACATTTGCTGGAAGCTAAGATGCTATGCCGACTCAAAACGAACCACCAATTGTGGGACAATTCTCACAGTCACAGCTATATTTTGCCCCAATAACTTTTGCTCCCTTTTGATACGGTTCATCCGCATTGCGTCAGAATTAGCTGTTTTCTCCGAATCCTGAATCCTGATTGGTTCACATCTGTGCAAGTGCACAGACAAATGGCATTTCAGCCCGCCAAAAGGGGCGGGGTTGGCTGCCTTTAAAGCCATCCACGCTTTTTATCTTTCTCCTTCAGCACGAATATCATCTCACTGCACCGAAGAACACTGAAGCCTCTCTCTCGCCTCTTCTCGCTGTCGAACAAGGTCCCAGCGGAATAGGACGCTCTGCAAGCAAGCTGACACAGCAACACTCTGCAAGCAAGCTGACTGCACGGCGCTCTGCAAGCAATCTGAGGCCTGTTTGGCTCCGCGGTGGACGGCTACGTGGAATGCTTGAGGCCTAAAAGTCGTCGCAGGCCATGCATCACTTCTTGCCTAAAAGAGCCAGATCCACCGCTGCTTCCAGTCGCTCCAAAACAGCCCCGCCGTCTTAACAGCGACCCAGGCAAGACTCAGCGCCCGTCCAGCCTCAGCCGAAAGCAAAGCCGGAAGTCAAGCCATGCCTCCGCCGGGTCACGCCACCCATATGCAAACCAGGTCACTGACTAGGTCACTAGTAATTATAGTTAACTTTTAAATAAATATCACTTTAGTTTTACTACGAAAAGAATGTTGATTTAAAGTTACCTTATCTTGTATTATAAAGTTAAATTTGGAAAAATTCATTTTGAAGAGAATTTTTATTGGTTGAGGTCGGAGGTTAGCTCCGCTCCAAAAGAAGTCAAAGGTAGAGCATGAAAGAACAAGAGAGAGCAGAGGGTGCTTCTCATTTCTTATTTGTGCATCCTCGTTACCTTTCCTCGCATCTCAGCTCCACCCCCTGTAGGATACGAGGGAAGGCTGCAAGGAAAGAAAAGGAGGACGGAGGAATCGAATGAAAGCTTTTTTTTTTTTACATTGGAATACTTGATCACTCGAGCGTCACTTCACAGCGTCATCAGCTGCACTCAAAGGATCTGCCCTTATGTTGTTGAAGTTTGTTTATTTAATAAATTCATAATAAATAATAATAAAGCAAGATACTCTGTTGAAATGTGTGAGATGTGTGGTTTATATAAACTACAAAGGTAAAGTATAAATTAAAATGATTGTGACTGTTGTGAAGGGGGAGGAGAATTGAAACATGCGTATCATTGATACATCACTTGTTAGTCAATAAAACTCTTCTGCATAGGATACACCTGTGTATCCTCGCTCATGACTCCTCAGGAAGCCTCCTCCCTCCTGGTCCTCGACTCCTTGCGGTGCAATTAGAGAATTGAGATGTCCTTCAAGATGGCTGAGCTCGATCGGTTTCCAGGATGGAGGACAGAGGAGCGAGGAGACGAGAGGGGATATTGAGAAGCACCCAGAGTGTGTGGAAGAACAAGATGCAGAGCGACGCGAGACACTGAATTTGTGTTCATAAGCTCTTAAAAAGACAATTTAGATGATTCAAATAATCTAAAAAAGTAGATTATGAATGTGAGAGATAACCTTAGAAGCTCACACTAAGGAAATAGAAGCAGGCAAAGAGAAACATGTAAACAAACTTGGAAGTTAGAAACTAATGTAAAAGACGATGAAAACTGTCTGGATTAAGGCCAAATCAAGAGATACTTTGATCTTATTTTTATTATATTTATTATATTTTATTATATTATTATTATATTTTCATCTTATTTTTCCTTGGTGAGTAAAATTTCCATTAAGAAATGTGTTGCATGTGATGTTAGCTTTGCTAGCTATGTAATAGGTTTCAATGTACTATGAGTGAACGTGGTTGATTAGCATGCATGTTAAATTAATGCATAAATGGGTGATGAAAAAGACAGTTTATTTCATTTAAAACAGTTTATTGAACAGTTGGTTAATATGTGTTTTTCGGCCTTTGTTTATTATTGTCTTTTTTTTTCTACATTTGAATCCTGATCTGTCCCTGCCGTGGATGGCCTTTTTGTGGTTTGGACATGGCGAGCCACCCATCTCTTGATATTACCTGGAAGTAAAAATAGCAATTACTTTGCTGAACTGATAGTACAAAACTCACCTTGAACTTTGCGATTTGTTTTTTTCAGCAAAGAAAAAACTTTTCCCCTGGATCAAATGTTAATTTTTTTCTGGTGAACTGGTACTGAACGAGTGCAATTTGGACATTGAACTTGAAATTTGAAATAGTTTTTTTGACTGTGGATACAGAATTTGAACTGTGGAATTAAATTTTGGATTTGATATTCCAATTTCAGAATGTAAAGCCGTAATTTGAATGTGTTTCGTCTTCCAGTCCCCTCTGCAGTTCAGTGTGCTAGTAATGATGTAATTGTTGCCGGTTCTGGGCCTGGCCCACCTCAACGCGAGACGCAGCTTGTAATACTTCAACCATTTGCCACCTGACTCGGAGTGTCGAGCTGGATTTTGGGGATAATAGAACGAGGTTACTAACTCCAATTCACTCACAGACTGCCCTGCTTCAGGGGCATGATTCAAACATCGGCCTCAGACAATAGTTCTCATCAGGGTTCGAAATGACTTAAGACTCTTGGGGGGTCCCCTAAAATTTAATTATTAAATTATTAAAAATTCTGAAGACTACCTTGCTACACTATATACTGTAGGCAAAATTATATGGACCAATCTTAAAGGTGGGATAATGGTCTTGGGATGTTTTTTCATGGTTTGGGCTAGGCCCAGTATTGTAGTGGTGTCTGGAGAAGTGGCTATAACCTAACAGGTAACGCTCTAACTCTGGAGCAACAAAGTTACAAAGTTTTTTTCCTCTTTTTCTCTCCATGATGCAGGATTTTAAATTAAGAAAAATAATTTAAGCTTCTTTCCTAGATAGCTTACCAAGCTCTCATGTATATACTCATTCATGCTCAAATCACATTCACTTTAATCAACTCACAGACTTGAATTAAGTCCTGGTTATCTTTCGTAATCACTGACTGGACAAGTAGGTTGTTATGCTAGATTTGAATAACTAGTCTAGCTGCTAGGTCTGCTATGGAAGCTTGTTTCCGCCACAGAATAAAACATTTTAAAAGATAATTGCGACTTTTTATCTCACAATTGCGAGTTTACATCTCGCAATTATGACTTTATTTCTCAGAATTGCGAGATATAAAGTCGGAATTGCGTGAAATAAATTCACAATTGCGTGAAATAAAGTCAGAATTCTGACTTTATATCACGCAATTCTGACTTTATAACACATAATTGCGAGTTTATATCTCGCAATTCTGACTTTATAACACATAATTGCGAGTTTATATCTCGCAATTCTGACTTTATAACACATAATTGCGAGTTTATATCTCGCAATTCTGACTTTATAACACATAATTGCGAGTTTATATCTCGCAATTCTGACTTTATAACACATAATTGCGAGTTTATATCTCGCAATTCTGACTTTATAACACATAATTGCGAGTTTATATCTCGCAATTCTGACTTTATAACACATAATTGCGAGTTTATATCTCGCAATTCTGACTTTATAACACATAATTGCGAGTTTATATCTCGCAATTCTGACTTTATAACACATAATTGCGAGTTTATATCTCGCAATTCTGACTTTATAACACATAATTGCGAGTTTATATCTCGCAATTCTGACTTTATAACACATAATTGCGAGTTTATATCTCGCAATTCTGACTTTATAACACATAATTGCGAGTTTGGGACCCCCCCAGACCCCCCTCATTTCGAACCCTGGTTCTCATGTTCTCTGAGCCGAAGTTCAGTCTCTGCTGGAAAAAGGCGCAGTTGCGAAAGTCCCCACATAATGTAGAGAGTCAGGCTTTTACAGCCGCTACTTCCTCGTCCCCAAGAAGAATGGCAGCCTCAGGCCCATCCTCGATCTGAGATGTCTGAATCTAGCCGAAACACAATGGTGCTGGCTCTCAAATAAAGGAGCAGACATGTTGTCATGTGGTGGACCTTCCCTGGGGGAGTGGAGACTCCATCCCAGGTTGGTCAACGCAATATGGCGCACCTTCGGTCAGGCGGATGTGGATCTTATACCGCTGAGGGGAGACATTCACTCCCAGGTGGGAAGAACGATCTGGCACCCCCAACCAAAGGTGAGGGACCTGCATGTTTGGCCTCTCGGAAGGAGCCGCCAGGCCTTCCCCGGGAAATCATGAGAACGATCTCCCTCCACTCCCAAAAATTGTCTATTTTCCCAAGCTGGTGCTTAGCTCAGAAAATAGACCCTGCTGAATATGATACCGTGGCAGTTCACACGTTTCTGCAGGAGATGCTGGACAGTTGGCGTGCCCCTCCACACTCAAAGTTTATGTGGCGGCCACCGCTGCAAATCACACCCCAGTGGCCAGCCAATCAATCGGGAAACACGACAAGTGAATTGGCTATTTGCACGCTCTGTCTATGTCCTGCCATGAGTTCGGTCTAACGATTTTAAAGAACGATTGTAAAGTGTTCCTCAGGCCGAGAAAAGGTGATGTGCCGAAAGTGCTTTCCACCCCGTTCAGAATGCAGGTGATAGCGCTGTCAGCTCTTCTGCTTACGGAGGACGAGCAGGCAACTCATCCACTCTGTCCCATCAGGGCCCTTAGAGTGTACACTGAGAACTCTGGCCAATTTCGGCAATCAGAGCAGCTATTTGTCAGCTTCGGAGGCTGTACTAAAGGGCTGCCTGTTTCGAAGCAAAGACTTTCCAGATGGATTGTGGATGCGGTAGCGCTGGCTTAAAACTCCACTAGAGGTATGGCCTCCTTTTGGGTGCGGTCCAGCGGAGTCTCTATCGCAAATATCTGTGCGGCATCCAGCTAGTTCTCGCCGTCCACCTTTGTCAGATTTTACAACGTGGACATCCCTGCTTTGCAAACACAGGTGTTGTCAGTCTGAGACGCTTATGGACTGTGTAGCAAGCTCCGACCGCAGTCTGAGCCTCTCCCTATGAGCTGGTCTAGGGGCCCTCAACCGAGTGGCTTCCGTTCTGCGCTTGTAGCACGGCACTATTGGATTAAGTTCTCCATAAGTGTCAGCTAAAAGTGATTCAATGCGAGTGAACCGTATCAAAAGGAAACATTTATGTTTTTTCACGTAACCATGTTACCCTGAGATAACGGGAACAGTGGGTATTTCTTTAAGACTGCAAGGGAAGCTCGGCTTCCCCTATAATGTCAAAAAAATTAATGGTCAAATATGTACTATTGTGTTAACATTTTATTGACTAAAAATGCGTTAGAAAACGTTAATCTCAAAGACGAGTTCGTTCAGAATCAGCTACAGTACATACAGCAGGTTGGCTGACTCGATTTCCTTCTCATACATTCCCGTAGCGACACAGTGCATTTCCCTGTTGAAGCCCAGCTTCCATTGACTTCAATGGGGCTGCTCTGAACAGTTTTTTTCAGCGCTTCGAAACTAGACGGTCATTGGATAAATGCTGCGATTATGTCCCGCCCCGGACGCTCAGTGTCTCTGGGGGTGAATGACTCTGTCGAGGATGATTCCGAAGGAGAATCCCATGAAACCCGTCTCCCTCGTTTGCCACGGAGCTCGGTGGGTGTGGATGCAACCTCGGGAGAAGAAACGGAGAGAGCCTGATCCCCTTGAGTGACGACAGCAAGGACTCGACCCTCTGGGACCACTGGAAGCATGGCAGATGAAGACCTCGTGGGACCCTTTGGCTCTCTCTGAGACAAGCAATCCACCATTGCTCGAAATGGGCGACGAGTAAGCTCCTCTCGTTCAGACAGAGGAGGAGGAGAGTTGAGACCAGCGATGAAATAGCGAGAAACCAGGATCTCAGGCAGGAAGAATCTCTTCTCTTCAATAACTTGGGCATACCTCTTCAGGGACAACTCACCCTGGGGAGGGAATGGAAGTTTTCCATTTCCACTGTCAGCAATGGCCAACTGCCACCATAGTTCTTGATCAGTCAGCTGTGGTTTAGCGGGAGAAGACATACAGTCTGCTGGGTTCTTCTGTGGTCGGTACATTCTGTTATGAGGTTGAAGGAGAGAACCCAAACGCAGAGGATATGCAGACACTCAGGTTTATTTCGACACAAAACAGAAAACAAAACCCACGAGGGGGCAAAACAGGACTGAGGAGAGGTCACTTTGACTAAGACAAGATAATGAACAAAAGACTAGACTCTGACTTGACGATGACAGGAAACAAACTAACAATTCTCATTAAACAGATTTCTGACGAAGTACTCACAGCGTTTAACGTGCAATGTTTCACAATGTTAGACAATGTACCGACAGAAAACAAGAGGGGATTAAATAGGGAGCAAACTAATCAGGAACACAGGTGAAAGCAACGATCTAATGATTACAAGATGAGATAACAAGGGGACGGGGTGAGGTGACAAGACAACGCAAGCACACAGCCCAAACAAATGGCCATGTGCTTACACATAAAACATGGGTCTGTCATGATCCTGCCTCAAGACCAGGGAAAATCAAAGACTAGAAGGCAGAATCATGACACCTTTATTATATTATTACATTTATACAATTATACCTAACTCTGCTGGCCATTGAGAGGACACTGGTCAAGTCACTGGAAAAGACGCCTAGTTGGAACGATATAGGGTCACAGAGCCTTATCTTGAAAAGGAACGTTGGGCAGAATTAACGTATAAATAAATGGACAATTTTATGATGAGCTTCCCCTCTTTGAAAGACCAGCAGCCGCCACTGAACGGGAATGAGCATTGCATAGCTTGCCGTGCTACTACGCTGCCCAGCGAGTCATGCTAAGCCACCCCTCAGTCGAAAGATTCTGACGATTCGGCATTTCTGAGTGGCTTTATAGGCAGCCAACAATGGGCCTCATTCACCAACTGTTCTTATGAAGAAATGTGTTCTTAAACCCCACTTACGCACTTTTTACGAATATTCTGACATTCACTAATGTTTTCTTATCTTTGATTTGTTCTTAGCTAAGAACAAAATCTATGCACACTCAAGAGCACTCTTACGCACATTTGAGTGACAGTTTGCTTCAAATAATTGGTTACTGCATTTTATTTAATTCTACAGTCATTTAGTATTTTTCTGTAATGTATTTCTGATCATTTGTTGAAAAAAAAAATCGTAGTATGCAAAGAAACACTTACACTGCAATTTACATCAGCAATTAAGCTTATTAAATCAAATATTATGCCCGTTTTTCAGTCAAAATTACTGAAGTTCTTTTTTCGTTTGGTGATCGGTGGACCACCACCGTCTGTGCGTCTTTTGGACATTCTCCAACTTTTCTTGCACACGGCCCTGAAGTGTCATGTCCTTATATGGGAATTTGCAGGTGTGTTCTTATGCTAATTAGGAACAACTAACACACACTTTCAATTCTGAAGACGTGGGATTCATCAATCCTAAGAACACAGGTGCGAACAATTCTGTTGTTTAAGAACATCCGACGTAGACTTTTCTTAAGAAGTTGATTAAGTACAAAGTTAAGACAATTCATAAGAAGATATTGGTTAATGAGGCCCATTGCCCCTTTTGGTGGGCTGAAATGCCATTTGTCTGTGCACTTGCACAGATGTGAACCAATCAGGCTTCAGGATTCATAGAAAACAGCTAAAACTGACGCAATGCTCATTTCCGTTATCTCAGGGAACCAGGGTTACTTGAGTAATAATAATAATAATTCGTTACATTTATATAGCGCTTTTCTGAGACCTCAAAGCGCTTAAGAAGAGGTGTTAGTGAGGCCAGCAGGGGGAGCTCACCCTGTGGTCTGTGTGGGTCCTAATGCCCCAGTGTAGTGACGGGGACACTATACCGCCAAAAAAGAGCACCGTCCTTCGGATGAGACGTTAAACCGAGGTCCTGACTCTCTGTGGTCATTAAAAATCCCAGGATGTCCTTCGAAAAAAGAGTAGGGGTGTAACCCCGGCATCCTGGCCAAATTTGCCCCTTGGCCTCTGTCCAATCATCCCCATATACTGATTGGCTTCATCACTGTCTCCTCTCCACCAGTAAGCTGGTGTGTGGTGGGCGTTCTGGCGCAAAAATGGCTGCCGTCGCATCATCCAAGTGGATGCTGCACATTGGTGGTGGTTGAGGAGATTCCCCCATCTATGTAAAGCGCTTTGAAGTCTCAGAAAAAGCGCTATATAAATGTAACAAATTATTATTATTAGTAACCATGAACGTTTCTAAGTGTCTTATGGGAGCAAAAAAATGTAAGGGAGCATACCTTTTTTTCAAATTCCTTTCATGTTATACTGTAAATTGTAGACGTTTAAAGGGGGAAATTGTTATAGACATGCTACATACTGTTTACACATTCATTTTGAGTAAAAACACTCAAAAGTCATCCTTTGAAAACTATTTTGAAATTGAACATTGCTTTACCTTGGAAATTGTACTTTAAAAACTTTTAGCAAGCTCCCCTAGTGGGCAGTATAAATGTTACAATTTTACAAAACTTACTGTGCTATTTTATAATCTATTATTTTTTTAATTTAATTTTTTTAATTGTTCGAGACTCAAGGTTTGCCACTATTTAGTGATCAAAGTGATTTAGAGATAGAAATGTATTAATTTGTGACATGAGAATTTCAATGGAGTGTGTGTAACCCGCTGGTGGCTATTTTTGGTATAGCGCCTAAACAAAATCTCATATGGTTCTCGATTTTTGTGATATCAACTTCAAATTTGTAAACGCAACTTGGTTTTCTAGCAATTTTACGTTTTAAATGTATGTTTTGTATAAAATAAAATAAATTTTTGTACAGTAGCCTACATTTGATTTACAGTCAACATTTTTGCATTTTCATCTTTTGAAGTACTTTTACTTCAGCAATAATCTCCTTTGTTTTCAAAAAGAGACCAACCTTTGGTTTTTATTACAAATAATTCATGGATAACAACTATTTAAGTTTGTATAGTGCATTTTCACATCTCTATTCAAAAAGGGGGTGACAGTTAAGAGGTTAAACCTCTGCTTGTTATTTTTAACACATAGTACTCTATAAAGACTAAGACTCAATTTCATAAGCCTCAGAATATACTTATGCAATGTCATGAATAAGCTAAGGGGAAAAATGAAGCACTGTGTCATTTGAAAGTTATCGATTTAACACTCCAATTTCATGTTGAAATGTGTGTGATAGCTTAATATATGTCTAGTTATGTTCCTCAAGTGATAAAGTGATGCACTGATATTGATCTTAAAGCTCTTGGTGACAACACCTCCATGTGACAGATAATCTGAACAGTGCTCCAGTCTCTCCAGTGAACTGAGAACAGATAAGGACTCTGTGATAACTCATTTAGAGACACGCGCTGAACCTTGACTCCCAAGTTGATTAATCAAATGCGACTGGGGGCAGAAAATGTTGTTCTGTAAAAAGAAAAAATCCAACTTTAATATTGCTAAACCAGGTTAGAAATTATTGATCCTTTGAACATTGCCATAAGGCTTGTTGAGCAACAGAATAGAATGTGACGGCATTGAAAATACAAAATATGAATTGCAGTTCTAAGATTTGTTTATTTAACTAGTGAAATGATGACATGTTACATAAGCCAAAGGGTCTATGTGATTGAGGAACATTGAATTGAAGCATTTTTCTATTCATGCAGCTTTCAGAAAGCAGTTAGAAAAGCATTTAAAGTTAAACCATTAAAACAATAGGTACCTTAAAGAATTAGAGGTACCAATAAAGCACCTTTATTTTTAAGATTTAAAAAAAGTGCAACAATCTGGCTTGTTGGAGAAGTAGATTGTGTTAATTATCTGTTATCTGACAGGTTACAAAATAGTCTACATTGTCTACCATGTATTATTTATGATGAAATGCATTTTAATCAATTTCTTGACAGTAAAGTAATGCAAGGTCACAGCAATGCAAGGTCACACATGTCATAAAAATACAGATTTTTTTTTTGTTTTACTGATGATCCCCATAAGATGGGAGACAAGAGAACCACATCTCATTATGGTTGTGTTATTAACACTGGTGCTATAGAGATTCAAAGCCAATAGTCATTGTTTCCTGCCATTTGTCCATTTTCTAAGTAGTCATCCTTCAGTAATAAGCATCTCCCTCATAGGACCACAGAATAAATCACTAGGGGCAGTAGGAGGGGCTAATGACTGTTTTAGTCATGCTCCATGAAGCTCCCTCCCTCTGGAGCCACTTTTTAATTTACTCAGACTTTAATTAAAAGGATATTGCCCCCTCCCTAGACCATGCAGATCCAGGTCAGCAAAAAAAAAAAAAAAAAAAAATTTTTTTTTCATAAAAAAAAATTTTAGGGTTTCAACAAAAGTATTGGGAAGCAAACCTTTTTTTGAAATGTT
>FLSR01000165.1:482038-495668 GCA_900092035.1 Leuciscus waleckii
CTTAGTAGCGATGTTGTGCAGGACAATACAGGCAAGGGTTATGTTGCATGCTTTCTGTGGTTCCGCTCTCAGGTAGTTAAGGCATGCAAAGCGCCTCTTAAGAACTCCATTTAAACGCTCAATTGCACATCTTGCTTTTTTTTAAATGTGTGTGTTTTCATTTCAAATAAAAATAAACTTATATTGACCCCACACTGGCTATTCTACTTGTTGCTCTTTACATATCTATAGTTCTACATTGTGATTTCCTATCCTGTTTGAGCACTGGTTATCCAGATTTGGTGATCCTGAAAAGTTCCTATCTGGATCAGATTGATCCAATCCGATGTTGCTTTGAAAAACTGGCTCAAAAGTAAGCTGGATTACGTGATCACGGATCGCAAAAAAAAGAATTACTAAATCCGGATAAATTTTAGCCGGATTAAACCTTTTGAAAAACCGGGCCCAGGTGATGTTCCTTCATCCATGTGCAGATGTCCGGGTTTTCCTTATATAGTTGTATTGAGGATTGAGGAAGTGGCATGTCTCTTATATAAATTGTCTCTGTTAGTGCGCACCTGTTCCTTGTTCCGTTGATTATCTTTCCTTGTGCATTTAAGCCCTCAGTTTTCCACAGTTGGTCTTGTGGTAAAGTTTATGTTTGATGTGTAGTGTGCTATTGCTTTTTGTCTTTGATAAAGTCTATTTCGTTGTCATTCCGCATCATCTTTGGTTTAAACTACACTGCGAAGCATGACAATTTCAAACTGGATTCAAAAAGGTTCGTAAAAGATTTTAAACAGGTTTCAAACCATATTTCAAACAGGATTGGAACCATGGGGCCTCATTAAAAATCCGTGCAACATTCATATTTATAGAAACAGTCTTTGATGTGGAAAAGTGCTGTCTGAGAAGTACGCACTTTTCCTTGTGGCAGAGAGTCAGAGAACTGAAGGTATTTGAGAATCTAAGTAATTCTAGCTGCTCTCTGTTCTCAAGTAAAGGTTTTGGACATTTACTGGTGCTCTTTTATATGTTAATGTAATTAATTAGGCAGTGTTTACAAAGTGGAGATCAGAAACCATTCAGCTGCACACAATTTCAAGATCATTTGCTATTTATAAATGTCACTTCTGGAAGCGAGGCGTATGCATGTTCTCCAAATCACACACATTTAGATTTGATAAATGATCGTAAGATCAAATGTAGGATGGTTTCTATGCAACATTTTATAAATGAGGCCCATGTTTTATAGAAGATTTTGAATAGTTTCAAACCAGATTTGAACATGGTTTATACACGATTTCAAACAGGCTTCAAACCATATTTCAAACTGGATTCAAAAACGTTTCATTCAAGACTTCAAACAAGTTTCAAACCAGATTTCAGACGGGTTTCATTTCAAATTCAAACTGTTTTTGATGTCTAATAATAATAAAATCTTCAAATAGGATTTCAATTAGGTTTGAAATCTGTTGTTGTTCCTGCAAGTAGATGTCCAGATTTACAACAGGTTTCAAAGTAGATTTCAAAACAGGCTTTCAAACATGTTTTGAGATCATTGGTATATATGTGAGTAATTGGAATATGTCTGTGGACTCGAAGAATGCAGACTGAAAATCCAAGGCAAAAAGCTTGAGTCTTGTAGTGTGGCCTAAGTTTTTTAACACAACTTAACGTATCACCCCACTTTTTGAGCATAGATCCGAACTTAAATGATTGTAATTCATGAATGGTTTGAAATATATTTTACAAAATAATTTGGAATGTAAGATTGCTCGAAACAGAATGATTTATGTTCTATTTTGGCTTTGTTTTCACTGAGTTCCTAGTTAGTTTCCCTGGTTGCTAATTAGTTTCCACCCACCTTTTCTATTCACCTTGATTACATTCCCTGTGTAGCCTCGAGTTTTTTTTCTGTTCAGTGTCGTCTAGCATAATGTTAAACATGTTGTTGTTTTTTTCTCCTAGAATCTCCTGAGTGTTATCTGTGGATTTATTAAAGACTGTTTTTGTTACTCATCTCCTTCAACGTGCGCATGTGCAACCACATTACGCCATTGCTGTGCCCCAATTCACCTACTTATACTACTCTTTAAAAATATTTACTCTTTTGTGAAGAAAAAGTACATATTTTTGAGTGTGTAGCAAAAGAGTAGACAAGCTATCACATCATAAAATAGCATTTTTAACTGTTGTTCTCAGTCGCATCCTGACACGCATCCTGTCACCGTAAACTGTCCTGTCAAATCATCTTGTCACAGTTAAAATCCTCCACATTTAATTTTATTTAATTTAATTTCCTACCGTATTGGAAAGAAATGCAGTAGAACGTTGATCTGCAGTTGCGGGTCTTTCATGCAGAGAACTCTCCTCATATTAATGCATAACGATGGCCAACGATAGTCAATGGCCAAACGGATCTTTATAAAAGTCCACATTGTAATTGCAGATGAAATATGACACGGATAACATTAAATAGATATTTTTTTTTATCAGGTTAATCTTTGATTATTAGTCACTCAAACCTTTATCTAATCCTCTCACCGTTGGTCGCAAATTTATGTCATGTTTTGTAGTAGGGACTTTCAACATACAATGCTTGGGACACACTAATTTTAATCTCACATACTTAGGATGGATAGAATGGACATTGGGATGCAGAGTATGTGTCTCTCCAAGATGTATTCCAAATTTAAAGTTGACGTCACAAAAATTTCGGTTTGAAAGTACTATTTCCATGGTAACTCAATGTCTGATTTCAAAACTGTGTTCACAGGATGATTTTTGAGTGTTTAAAATGTCGAATGATACTTAATTTGTGATGCTTACTAAAAATATGCTTGAAAAGGCAATAAATCACAGAAATTGCATTGTTTTTATACAGGGATATACTGTACAATATCACAGTCCGCAACAGAACAGTATGCAAAACAATACAATCGTAGAATAACAAACAGTGGAGGTAGTAACAAACTGTGTTTGTGCTTCTAGTCTCTATGGAGTTCTGTTATTATCTTGTCCATCACGGAGTGTATCAGGCTGTCCTGGTTGTTGGACATGTTCTTCTATATCTGCTACAGTTTTACAGGCAGATGAAGTGTCCATAAATCACTGACGTGTCCTGCAGCAAGACTGAGATTATGTTTAGCTTAATACCCCATTATAAATCAACACTGCTGACTGGACCAGGCAACACTTTTTTTGTCTCCCTCTCTATCTATTATTTTTGGACATTGATGGATGCCTGTATTTTATAGAGATACAAAGAAATGGGCCCTGACAAGATAATGTATAAAAACTAGCTAGAAACATGTCACACTGACAATAAATAAACATTGTATGACAATAAATAAATGTGGTACACAATTAACTTGGAACAAAAACATGCATGTGAAGGATGGAACAATTTTGCAAGGTATTTCAGCATAAAAACCACCTGCAAACCAGTTGAACAGTGCTGAAATGAAATTGTAATGTGCCATCAGTATATATGCACATTAAGGCAGTATTTTTATGTAAATTAGACTTATTACAGATTGCACCTTATTCACAAAGGTTAGCGCTGTTTGCTTGGTGCAGTCAGTTGCATTTACAATGTTTTTGTAAATGTTTTAGCAACCTGGCAGCAGGAATTCAAATTATATATAGCCTATATATATCATAAAAAGTAGTTTTAAAAAAAGTATGATAATCTCTAAAGAGCTCATTAACGTATGTTCATAAGATTTTCACATCCTTTTCCCTGCTGACATATGCATGAGATAAGTGAATATGTGAAATTATGTTTGCGTTTTTAATGACATTTGGGCATATGTATTTAGAGTGGTTATGGCTTCACATACTTACTCCTACAAATCTACACATGAAGGCACAGGAAATAATTCTCCAAGAAAAAAGTTAAGCAAGGGCTGTTGTTGTTATGAATTGACTCCTGGGTTAATGAGCATTTAGGTTCTGCTTGTACTCGCCAATCAGCCTGTGATTACCCACACTCTCCATTTCTGTCAGTTCGGTGACCACAAATACCATTACAAAACAAGTAGCAAATTAGTAACTCCACCAATAAGCCCCTTGGTAGAGTTTATATTTAATCAACCATGCACCAGTTACACCATTATTTTAATAAAATATATAATTTCTAAATGAAGGAATGTGCATTAGTATATTCCAAATATCGTGCAATGCAGAGGCTAATTAATTTGCGACTTCATGTCTATTTATGTATTTCTCTCCTATTTCTGCTGTGGAAGAGTAAGCAGTTGTATTACAATGACTGCAAAAAAATTGTTGCTGTATCTCTCATTATCAGATTATAAATGATCCCTCAACATAAGATTTTCAGTCTTGGGTTGAGGTGTAGTTGCTCAGCAGGGGATCTTTGATGGTTCCCAGCATGTAAGGTACACAAGCCCAATTGTTCCAGTGGTGTAATAATTGGCTTCCATGCAAGCATGCTCCATAAAAATAATCCTGACGTGAACCTGATTACAATGTGCTATTAGCAAGCACATATATTTTATTATAGATATGCAGGTGTACTTAACTTTTAACAGATGTGTACCTCTAGTTTAGCTAAATAAAACAGAACAAATATGAAAAATGTTGCATATACATGAAAACCTCAGTCTGAACAGATACGCCCAGGGCATTTCATAGTGCAGCACGAGGCTCTGCCAAATTCCAGAAGACTGTCCCAAAAGAAGACCATCCATGCTTTGATGAAATTTCCACATAGTTCCCCTTTAATCAGCTTAATAACAGCTAGTCCACCATTAAGCACTCAATACACGCAGGCAGTGATTTACTAAACCTGTGCCTGTATGAAAACACAAACTTGAAACCTTGCACAAAAAAATACCCAAGCTGATTTAATAGTGTAGACTACTGAGGATTGCATCATTCAGATCTGCAAAATAGGGCATCGGTCAGTTTTTTTTTTTAGATTTTTTTTTTTTACTTTCTATTCATCAAAGAATCCTAGAGATCTGCAAAATAGGGCATCGGTCAGTTTTTTTTTTTAGATTTTTTTTTTATTTCTCTTAATGAATATGTGAGTAGGTGTGGCTCCATAAAAGAGCTCAATTAAAAGCTGCATTCACTCTGATACTGTCCTATTCATTTCAATAGAGAGCTGGCGGTTTCAGACGACATGAGCGACAGTGGCCGTTGGCAACAGTATGCAACAAATTTGAGATATGTTTAGCTTTATGCAAAAAGAGAGTGACTTGCAGGAATGTTATATGCAATATTCCAATTTTGATCATAACATTTGCGAATAAAGCTCATTTCCATCCAGTCATCAAAGTCCTGATAAACTGGCGCTAAATCTCACTAAGAAAAATGGAAGTTGATGCAGTAGGAGAAGCCACTATATACTATATAATAATGTTTGTATATATAATATATTACTCCTCAGAGCACGTTAACTAGCTTTCTGAGGCGGATGCCCTCTGTTTGGGAACACAAGTGTAAGACAGTTCGGGGATGTAGTTATACTGAATTATACTGTATTTCAGAATGACCAAAATAACATTTCAGATGCTGTGCAACGAGATCGAGATCATACATACAAAATGTAGCCGACTCAGTTGAGCGCAGTGTTGATTCGTTCTGTTGTAAATATCATCAATTATTAAATTAGTTCATTTAATCTATAAAGCAGTTCTGCATAAAGCAGTGATGTCATTGTCCAGTTCAGTTCAGTTCTCGTCCAGTGGTGTCAGTTCAGTCAAATATTAAGTCTCCCCAAGCAAGCCAGAGGCGACAGCGGCGAGGAATCCAAACTCCATCAGGCTCAGTCAGGGAGCCAGTTCTCCTCTGGCCAGCGAACGAACATGTTGTGATAATGATTCAGGCTGCATCACAAGTCAAAATCAGACTGAGGACCAGTAGCATTCAAATATTGATCCAGTGCCTTCTGCTTGGAGATCCATTCATCATGCCGGAATGGAGCCGAAGCTGGTCATAGGGTCTGTGCGGTGGACCTGTCTGGTTCTTGTGGTCTTTGCTGAGGAAATCAAAAAGCACCATGAAATCAAAGTTGACAATTCATATTTTTTATGGAATATTGCAGTGTTTATTATAAATGAATTATTTGTGCACATCATTTTGTTTTAAATTAATGTGCCCTCTTCTCTGATGACGCGTTGACTAGCGCTAGGACGGGATAACTGTCACCCACATGAGATCGACTAATATATACTACTCAGATTACTCATGTAATCTACTCAGATTACAAATGTACTTTAAATATCAGTGTGTCCAACATATTTTCATGTAAATGATTTATTCTTAATAAATCATCCACGCACAATATATAAATTGCACAAGCAAACTTGTTACTTTTTTATCTTTCTTGTCCAAATACAGTGTAAGCTACGAAACCCACACTGACTTTGATGTTAAACAGTGAATGTTATAATATACACAGAGGAAGAGACATGAGCAGAGGTGTCAGTGACGGGAGAGAGAAATGGCGGGCAACAGAAAGAGGGCAGAGAGAGGAGCAGCTCATGGCAGTTCTGATGGATGGGGCTTGTTAGGAGGCCCAACTGTTAGCTAAGTGACAATGACAGCTGGAAAAGACCTCCATTACCACTTTTAAGATGTGGCTAAAATCCCCGTCAACCGTAGAAGCAGATGTCGATAACCCGGGGCGAAAGTTCTGTCAGCGGTGACAGCAACACATTTTCATCAAGCTAACAGAGCCACACGGCAGATGCTAATGTAGCATAGAGGAAACACTGTAATGCACTATAGCTTTTAGGAGGTCGTGGAAGGACCTTGTAGTTTTGCGAGTTGTGCTTTGAAGAAAAAGCACACAATCCCTTCAGCAACCCATATGTTCTGTGTTCTTTCATGTTCGACAATGAGATGAAAAATGATGTCACTCAAATGAAGGAAGTCTTGCAATGTGAAAGAGTGTAAATAATTAGTTTCTGAAAGCTGCACTGATAATTTACATGCAGCTGTATAGGTAGACTATAATACAACTGAGCTTCAAGCTGTGGGTTCAGAGGTCAAGTGCTTTGTGTGAACAGAGAGATTGTAACAGATGATGGCGAGGAAGTTGTTATCCTTCTGTTTTTCACTTCAGAAATAATGTGGGTTTCTGCTTACCATTAAACCCAGTTAACATACTGTGGTGGTTACAAGGCCACAGCTGTACTCAGTGAGCTCCGTCCATGCAGCTATTCTGTTTTAAATATAGTTGGTACTTAAAAATGAAATTACTTCTTCAGTACAGTTTATCCATAAAGGGTTTGTGTGGATGGGTGGATGGATGGATGGATGGATGGAAAAAAATTGGTGTAGAAACTATTTTCACTGAGAAATTGCTAGTAAATTTTACAAACAATTACAAAGAAATCGAAAATAACACATGAATTAAATGTGAAATTTAGAAATTTGAAAAACGTGCAAAAAAAAAAAAAAAAATATATATATAATCTGTAGAGGTGTGAGATGCATTATATTCTGAAATCTTTTAAAATACATTGTAGTGGAATGCTGGAGCTTGTCTGAGTGCGGGAAATGAATTTTGGAAATGGGTTTCAGCGCATAATGGAGTGGCTGCTGTTCGCTCAGTGCGGTCTTGATTTGTTGTGAGATCTAACGCAAGGCCATGTTGTCAAGACTACTGTAGACACCTCTGGAGCGATGCTTTTGTTTTGATTTAACTTGAGTTTCCCAAGGTCATGAGTTTTTGTATTCCAGACACTTTAGGCTTGCAGTGAGCATAGATTAAGACACTGTACAAAGATTTCCTATGGGAAATCACACACATTGATAATCAATACTAAAACATATTAAGACCAATCACGCTGAAACCTTGAGCATTTGAACGATGAGGACACACAATGTGCTGCTGGCCCCTGGGAAACTTCATTACCAAATGCACAGTTTGAATGGAGATGTAAGACTCAAGGCAGACACACACACACACACACACACACACACACACACACACACACCACACACACACACACACACACACACACACACACACACACACACACACACACTCACACAAACACACACACTCACAAAGGCCCGCTAGGATGAGCAGATGAAAAGATTTGTTATGTATACATCATTTTTATGTCAGGTTAGAAAGGGACAAATTAAATCATTTTGCAGAGATGTCGATATTGCTGCCGATTCTGGGAAATGTAGAATGTGACTCTGCAGGCAAAACGAGATTTAATGAATAGTGAGCAACCGAACCCCGGATCTGTTCCCGTATCACTTTATAAATGAGCCGGGATGAAAAAGACTTTGTGTGATGAAAGACTTGCACCTACAAGACGTGTTTTCCTTTACATGTTTTCAAGAATGGATTGCTAACCTGCTGTAAATGGTATGGTTTCAATAAAGCAAATTAATGTGGTAAAACATTTTTTAAAAAGACTTGAAAGAGGATGACATAATCAAGGAAAACAAGGTTGTAACCATATCTGTTTTGTCAGGATTCTGGTTGTTTCCTTTTGGTTCCTCCAGCCAATTTACACTGATCCCTTTCCATTATTATATCTTTACTGAACTGACGGATCATTTGCAGAGTTAACAGAAAAAACAGATTTTCTTTCCTAGATTCTGCTGTATGCAAACATTTGGTCTCGGTGTAATACGTTTGACTTATTGCATGAAAAGTTAAGGATTTTCAGAAGCCAAATCACATAACCTGTCCAGAATTATGTGTAATCAAGACATGTGCAAATAATACTGTGCCATATCCCCCAAATATTGGAAAATATTTTTTTTAAATAATGATTAAGATACAAATTTTAAAACCAGATGAAACCAACATGAATACGAAGGAAATCGGACAACATTTACTCTCCCTGTCCTTTCTTCACCCCCACATATACAGTGGGTACGGAAAGTATTCAGACCCCCTTAAATTTTTCACTCTATGTTATATTGCAGCCATTTGCTAAAATCATTTGTTTTTGTTTTTTTCCTCATTATTGTACACACAGCACCCCATATTGACAGAAACACACAGAAGTGTTGACATTGTTGCACATTTATTAAAAAAGAAAAACTGAAATATCACATGGTCCTAAGTATTCAGACCCTTTGCTGTGACACTAATATATTTAACTCAGGTGCTGTCCATTTCTTCTGATCATCCTTGAGATGGTTCTACACCTTCATTTGAGTCCAGCTGTGTTTGATTATACTGATTGGACTTGATTAGGAAAGCCACACACCTGTCTATATAAGACCTTACAGTTCACAGTGCATGTCAGAGCAAATGAGAATCATGAGGTCAAAGGAACTGCCTGAAGAGCTCAGAGACAGAATTGTGGCAAGGCACAGATCTGGCCAAGGTTACAAAAAAAATTCTGCTGCACTTAAGGTTCCTAAGAGCACAGTGGCCTCCATAATCCTTAAATAGAAGACGTTTGGGACGACCAGAACCCTTCCTAGAGCTGGCCGTCCGGCCAAACTGAGCTATCGGGGAAGAAGAGCCTTGGTGAGAGAGGTAAAGAAGAACCCAAAGATCACTGTGGCTGAGCTCCAGAGATGCAGTCGGGAGATGGGAGAAAGTTGTAGTAACTCAACCATCACTGCAGCCATCCACCAGTCGGGGCTTTATGGCAGAGTGGCCCGACGGAAGCCTCTCCTCAGTGCAAGACACATGAAAGCACACCTGAAGGACTCCAAGATGGTGATAAATAAAATGGATGAAAAAAAAAATTAAAAGATTTTTTTTTTTTTTTTTTTTTTTTTTTATTGCTTGAAATATGATTGGAATCACTTCAAAAAAGGAAAATACACTTAACATGCACAGTGCAACATCCACAGCACAAGTCTGTCATGCAGCCAAATACAGTTATAATGATAACATTATAATTGTGTGCTTGGGACATGGCTTTTCATGGTAAGACTTTTGTTTTTGTAATAAGGCTCTCAAAAAACATATATAATTAATAGATTTATCGGCCAATATATCATCGGTGCATCCCTAGTTAAATATTCAAGCAATAATTGTTCTATGGTTTTATATTTAGTTAACAGTATTTGGTTATGCAGTATAATACAGTGGGCCCTATATTTAATAATATACTATATAGAAGTATCATCTCATCTCATGCAAATTGTTGTTTTGAGAGGAAAAACAACACGCAGACCAAAGTGTGTCACTGCTGCTCTGCCGTGAATCTGAGTGAATTGTTCAGTATGACCCACAGGACAGCAGATCCATTTACTTGCTCAACCCACCACAGTGTAGATTAGTTTATGGTTTGCATGCAGCGCTGTCTGAAACACCATTCTATTGTTCCTCATATGTTCATGTAATGGTGGCTGCAGTCTTTAAGTGTCCATGTAAGCGCGCCCGCTTCCCATGACAGAGCTCGAGTCATGAATCCCGGCTTGAATCCCGCTTGAAGGGGGTCAAGTATAGGACCGGTTACATTTGATGCCGTGACACAGATTTGGTACGTCTCACAGTGGTACAGTAGCCTGACTACGTCAGACTTCGTACTTCCGCTCAATTTAGTTCGCTTCTGTACTCAGTCTGAGATAGCGACCTATCTCTCAGTTTTCTTCCGGCCTCAAAACAGCCGGCCAATCAACGAACAGAGGGCGGGCTGAGAGCCGTCACGTAGACGCTGATTGTACCGTGGATGCGTAGATTTACTTCACATAATCTGCAAAAGTCGTTCACAGCCATGTTCACTCCGGTATTTCGCTCGATGGTTTTATTTTCGCATCATACATGTGTTTACAGTGGAAGTTCGATGCGGCTGAGCCAGCGCATAACACACGTCATAACCAGACGTTATGTGATTGGCTTACGGGTAACCAATGATTTTAAACTTCAGACAAGCGCCCCCCAGCGAGAAAGAAAACGCTTTTCAATTATGTCCTTCCAGACTCTGTCTACGAAGCAAAGCGAAGTAGCAGAGTTTGGTATTACCAGGCTAGTGGTACAGTACTTCCCGAAAGAGTGTGACCACTGATCCTAAAAACATACTGACATACTGAAGGACCCTGGAAACATTGGCAGCCTTTCTAATGCCCTTGACATGAAGTTGATGCCTTGGTCAATGATTGATTCATTATTCATTTAGACATTTCCTGATAAAGAAAATTCTCAATAAATCTCTTTCAGTCACAGACCTTCGGTCAGATTTATTGTCTTTCCAAAGGCATTTTGTGGTTTACTTTGAACAGCCAAATGTGAAAGCAACACATGAGTTTCTGGGGTCTGAGATGAATGTTGTTTGTAGGCTACTAAACTGCATTTCTATCACTATTCAAAGAAGCTACTAGGGTTGGGCGATTTATTCAGAACATTTTGGTTAATCACAATGTATATTTGATACAGCTATGTTCTGATTGTCTTTTATTTAGAAATTCTGTTCCAGTTTTTGTTGTTTTCACGGAGACCTTTTTCAAAAACTTTTTCAAAAGTTTGCGTTTCCAGGCACCCAACCCATTGTCGTGTAAATGAATGGCCAAAACGCATAAAAAGTCCTCGGTTTTTTGTTGAAAACGGTGTTGTGTAAACAGCCATGTTATTGTGTTCCTGCTCTTTTTTGTTTCAGTTTCCTTGGTTTCTGTGTATGTCCTTGTTTGTTTCTATGGTTACATATCATTATGACCTGTGTCTCGTTCAGCTCCCTTGTTAGCTTGTGTGTACAGTATATACTTAAAATTGATTTAAGTGCTTTGTCTGTAATCATCGATGATTTGTGTGGTTTTATGTAATTGTCTGAAACACCATTCTATTGTTCCTCATATGTTCATGTAATGGAGGCTGCAGTCTTTAGTGTCCATGTTAGCGCGCCTTCTTCCCATGCCAGAGCTCGAATCGCGAATCCCAGCTGGAATCCCGCTCGAAGTGTCTTATTTGAAAGCACTAAATGAGTGATACATGTATGTTGCAGTGTTTAATATGAAAATAAATGTAATTTGGTTATATCTTTAGATACACTATGGGTTTTGATAACATGTTTATGGGTAATCATTAAAAAAAAAAAATAATTAAAAAAAAATAAAAAACACATGCATGAAAAATGTATGTATTAAATATGAGTAACAATTCTGCATCAGATTTGCAATAGGTACCATGTCCAGGAAGAACATTGTCAAGATTGCTAAATTGGTTTACTGTTCCCTGTCTAAAATGTTCAGTCCAGTACTTTTTAACCTAGAGATTTGTCTGAAACTTTTAAATCCACTTAATTTCTGCTTTGAACTTTCTCAGAGGATTAATCGTACACAGCATGCAACCTTTCTTTGGCTTATTTGTGAGAGTTCTAGAATTTACAGAACTAAATGTATCTCACATTTGCAACAATCTGAATGCTGCTTTCGCTTTTATGATCAGGCAGGGGTGGCTGTATTCTATAATTAAGCTTCTATTACTGACAGTAATGCTGCTCCAGTCCTGTATTAACTGTCATACCTCATCACTGTACAGAGAAAAGGTCAAAGACACTGGAGCAGAGAGCACTTGAGTCTCAGTCTGGTTTAGTAGACTTGTTCATATCAGAGTTAGGGCTCCCTGTGGTGCAGCTTAGCCTGGTGAAAATTGTTTACAAGTCCCAGTAAAGTCACCGCTTACTGACTGGAAGCACACCTGCCCCTTTAGAGATGGCCTTTACACATGTAGAGCTGTCAAGCATCGAAGCCAGTCAGAAAGAGAGTGGAGTGGAACAAGGTGGGCAGGTGTCATTTCTAGAGGGAAAACCCGCGCAAGGTCACACATGAGCACACTAGGACACGCACACACATCTGGAGCTGGTTTGTAATACCTGGAGAAAGCTATCTGCTATAGAATTCCTATTCATTTCAATAGCTGTTGGCTCTGACTCACGCAATTATGTGAATTGACAGCTGCTATCTTTGTTTCGGCCACAATTGCATTTGAGCTAATCATCTAAGCCGTAAATTACATTTGACCAATCATTCGGAAACTAGAGGAAAATTACATCATGGCGAAGATTGCCAGAACACCTGATTCACATGCACTGACTTATGCTGGTACACACCAAAAGATTTTTTACATCTTATAAGATTTTCAAAATGGGATTGACCACAAACATGAGGACAAAAAATCCTAGATTTAACCGTTTTGCTCCTATAGTGTGTGGTGTGCCATGATGTGACAAAGACAGCACACCACACACGGACAGATTTTCAACCAGAGTCTCGACTGTGAACACAGGAAATCTCGCGAAATCTCGCGAGACCTCAGAATAAGAATGGCGGACGATATGCAGGAAGAAATTGCGATGATAGTGTTTGGAAAGGTTTTACAAGACAAGTTAACTTTTGTGCTGTTGCCACAAATCAACAAGCTGATCCTCCATCTCTGCTGTCCACATCAATTTTACTTTGTGCTGCGCCATGACTGCGTTTGTTATGCTTCCGTTTTCCATCATCTCGCTTTGTGATTGGATATTGTTTCGTTTCACGTGATAATCTCCAGAGCGTGTGCGCGTTTGTCCTCGGGGTTCCCCCCACACATCAGGATTTCTGATCATAAATATTAAACATGTTGAATATTTACGATTCGCGATCGGGGCGGCTAGTATTTTAGTATTTTGTCCTGTTCAATTCCAAACATCAAAACAAATCTTAAATCAAGATGCATGTTCTAGAGTTAAATGATAATAAATATATATAT
>FLSR01000165.1:495692-521965 GCA_900092035.1 Leuciscus waleckii
TATATATATATATTATCTTGTTTTCTGAAGAAAAAAAAACAAAAAAAAACAAGCTAAATTGTCTGACAATGGGGTTAGACAAATAAACTTGGTTCAGTTTGAATTAAAATAGTTACACAAACACAAACCTTTTGAATCATTCCAACAGATTCACTGTCTTACTATATTTATTGATGGCAGTTTATTACTAAAGTGTTTACCAATTTATAACAATTATATGCATTGATATAATAGTTTAAGAAATGACAGTTTTACTACTTCAGTTGGAATCTAGGGTATCAATCAGTTATCGATTAAGTTGATATATTAATCAGTTGAACTGCATTGTGGGTGATGTTGTTAAATGTTTAAGACTAATATTTCTGTAATGTACCTATATTCAGCAAGGACAGATTAAATTGACCAAAAAAGACAGTAAAAACGTTCCAATTACTTGGTGCTCTTTTGATCTGTCTATTCATCAAATAAACAGTTAAAAAAAAAAAAAAGAATAATAATGAAAAAAACAGTTTAAAAAAAAAAACATAATAATAATGATAAATGTTTCTTTGAGCACCATATCAGCATATTTTAATGATTTCTGAAGGATCATGTGCTGCTGAAGACTGGAGTAATGATGCTGTAAATTCAGCTTTGCATCAATATATTCAAATAGAAAAGTTCTTGTGAAATCACTGTTTTTACTCTATTTTGAACACATAAATGCAACATTTGTTAACATAAGAGACTTCTATCAAAAACATTCAAAATTGTAAATACCCCAAATGTTTGAAAAGTAATGTAATCAAATTGGATATTATAACTATATAAATACGCCCAAATTAATAAATAATATGCAGAATTTAATAAGAATTGGAATAAAACCAAGAGCTTGTGAATCAGAATCAAATGCCTTATGGCACACAAATGACTCAAATCAATTAAATAAAGGTTTTTGATTAAACAGAGACAGCAAAAACCTCTGAAAAAAGCAAACAAAGGAGAGACAGAGAGAGAGATTTGTGGCATTTTTTCACTTAATTCTCTTTTAAATCACTCCACCAGTGACTAATTATGAAGGCGTCACATGCAAGAGGGGCTGGTGAAATTGTGTTCTGACCTTGGAGGTTGTGTGGCTGACAGTGTGGGGAACAGACAGCAATTACACAAGCCTCAAACGAACACTGGTGCCTCAGAATAGACTTGGCATTCCACTGCCAAATATACTGAGCGCTCAATCCTGTGAAGTCAGTCGTGGTTTAGATGGTCTCTGACAGGTGAAAGTGAGCGAGCACTGAATAGGAATGTGGATTAAATGCTGTGAATAATGAATGATGATATAGAGCGGGGCCCTTTCTTTTTACTATTAACTAAATGTGTTGCTTATTGATTAGTTTTAATAAATGCTGTAATATATTGTTCATTCATGTTAGCTGATGCGTTAACTAATGGTGACAAATGAGATCTTATCGTAAAGTGTTACCAAATTGTCTTATTTGAAAGCACTAAATGAGTGATACATGTATGTTGCAGTGTTTAATATGGGTTTTGATAACAGGTTAATGGGTAATACATTAAAAATCACATGTATTGAAATTTAATGTATTAATAAAATGTAATGTATATTGGAACAATTCTGCATCAGATTTGCAATAGGTACCATGTCCATGGAGAAAATTGTCAAGATTGCAGAATTGGCTTTCATGTCTAAAATGTTCAGTCCAGTACCTTGAGATTTGTCTGAAACTTTTAAATCATTTAATTTACTGCTTTGATCTTTCTCAAAGGATTAATCTTACACAGCACGCAACCTTTTTTTTTTACGTTTATTTGTGAGAGGAGACAATGTAATATGTTAGAATTTACAGAACTGTATCGCACAGATTTTTCCAAAACTATTTAGTTAATTAAGTTAATTAAATTATCCTAAAATTAATATCATATAACAATCTAAAAAAATTTTCCGGTGAATGCATTCAAGAAAATGTTTTACTTTTATCTAACAAGAACAACTTTACTCTGTAAAGACTGCCATCACTTTGCAAAATTACAAATTTCTACATATTACAAGAACAATTTAAACTATAAAGTGTAAATAAAACCCTCCAAAAAGCTAAAGCGTTTATACATTATTCACATAAAAGTGTTCTGTAAATGCAACTTGAAATACCAATATTGAAAGCGAAAAAATTAAAACAAACATACTTTAATCATTATGAACACGCATTTGCCACATTGTTCAGGTTTCCTTTTTCAAGTATTTGGAATGTCTTCAAATATGATGCTAACATCTTATTTGGTCTGTAGATTTCTAGGGTGGTATTGTCAATCGACGTTAGGGCTTCATCATGTTCATCATCCTAAAAAAGTCAAATACAAAAAGAAACAATTACCAACCGATCAGGAGTAAAAAGCGATTGGTTTAAGAGAAACATAAAAAAAAAAATTAATTATAATTTTATTTATTTTTTTATGTAAATAATTTACCATGTACTCTTTCACAAGTTTGAGGGGTTTTCTTTCAGGTAAATGACATTCACATCTTTCTTCAATGGTGGCAATCTGAACAATGTGACACATGAGAAGTGTTTAGCAAAATTAACACAAGTTAGCATTTTTCTTTTTAAAATTGCTCCTGTACCTCTAACACTTGAAGTATACAGACACTGTTATTGCTACAACCTCTTGTGGGTGCATAAATCACAACTCTGATAGTCCTGAGAAACATAGTAAAGCTACGAATAAGTAGCTAAACAAAAAAAATAAAAAAACTGGATGAAACATGTACATAAGGTTCCAAAGTATACTGTATATACCACACTTTAAAAGAATACTTCTCAGAAAAAATGAAAATTCAGTCATTATTTTCTCACCCTTGGGTCATTTAAACTCCATAAATCTTTTTCTTTTCCTTTTTTTTTTAGGTACATAAAATGTGAATTTTTGCCCGTTTGTCCTGCTCATTTCTGTCAATACAATGACATTAATGGTGAGATCCTCTTCTGAATCTTCAAAAGCATCAAACAATTTCATGTGACTTGAAGCTTCAGAACAGGATCTCACCATTACATTTTTAGAAATGAACAAACAACCAAATGAACAAAAACTGGCCAAAATTCATCTTTTGAGTTCAGAAAAAAAAAGAAAAGAAACAGACATAAGGGGTTTGAATGACATGAGGCCGCAAATGATGACTACATTTTCTTATTCTGGATTTAATCTATTGTGAATTATTGTCAGATTTAAAATGATGATGAACATACCTTGATCATAACTGAAAGGATGCTTGTGATCTTCTGTGCCACTGTTCCTCCTTTCTTTTTGAAAATTCTGAGGAGAAATGATCAAGCAGACCCATACATTTAGATGCCAAAGGGATTGTTGTGACTCTGTTACATTCTGCAGATATCTAATAATTTAAAAATGACAACAAATATTATCATACCAACAAAGTATTTCTTTACCAGCACTTACAGATGACATACACAATTATTACAGATTAACATAAACCGGAATTACATCTTCAATTCATAATTTGGAATGACTTATCAACAACTATCCAAATAATTCATCACAGCTAACACTATATCATAAAGATCACCTCTTGCACAGTAAAGGGTAAATGTTTGTTATACTTAAATATGTAGCAAACATGTTTATTGACATTTCTTTATGCCATATTTGGGGCTTCCAATGTTTGAGAGAATTAACATTTTGCATTACATGTTCAACACCATTTTGTAAAGCAGTTTTTAAAACTTGAAAAACGTTTAAAATCGCTTTACATGTAAATGTATTCTCTTCTTAACTAGCAACACGAAAATTAAAGACATTCAAATATGATCAAAGTTAAGCACAAATAAAAATATATAAGCACATAAAAGAGAAATCTACGGGTTCACAATACAACTGCAATTAGCGGAAGTGGTTTACCGGAAATCTAACACATTATATAAAAAAAAATGGCGTGAAAAATAAGGTGGATAGCAAGTCTATTCCCCTCTTGATTATGGCAGAGGTGTGTGTGTGTGTTATATTGTTAGGTTTGTCACATTGATAACACTTTATGTATAATTATTGGGTTATCTAAATAATTGTGTATTTTGAATGTTTATGATGCTGTGTGGGATTAGTGTCATGGCAAGTGGGTTTGTATTTCAAATATTAACTTTGTCTGTTTTGTAGTTGTTTTGTTTTTACTTGACAGATCTTTCTTTGTGGAGTTCTATGCATATGGACCTCTGACATCAAGGCCCTGCGTTTTTGCTTATGATTTATCTTTGTTATACAAATCTTAAGTTTATGGTTATATACAGATTTTTCTGTTCTGAAGTGATTTCTTGTTCGTTATTTTTGTAATTGATTTTACTATTTGAGTCCGGTTAGGAGGTCTATGTTATGTGATGTGTTAAGGGGAGTTTTAATCCATATTTTCTGTGTTTTAGGAGCCGCCTGTGTGGGAGCACTTTCCTCTGGGATCATCTGGGCCTTTCCTTTCTTCACTGCATGTGGAGTGAGATTTCCTGCACTGCATGGGTATTGATTTGAGTGTATAGTTATTTGTATTATTCACTACACCTTTTTTAAAGCGGTTGGTTAATGATCTGGAAGGTCTGGAGGGCTGGATGAGCGTTGAACGCTCTTTCCATTTGCGCATGTGCAAATATAACTCCATCTGTTGACCAATTTATGGTACTTCAGAAGCAACACAACTGCATTTCATTCATTTAACAACAAGGGTCTTCCACCGGGGTCCGCAGCGGTACTGCAGGGGAACCGCCAATTAATGTTTGATCACAAATAATAATAATTTTAAAAAAAACATGGGTAAAAAAAAAAACTTTAACTTTACAAAAAACTCAAATTTAAGTATAAGCACTCTGAAACGAAAGCAAGAGCACCCTCCGTTTATACTGTAATAATATAATGCTATTGGCGAAACAGATTTGACAAACATTCCATTGCGTTTTTGAGTTTGCGCTGTGGAGGACATGAAATGTTCCTATTTACAGCGTGTTTTTGCAGCATGAGAAATGTAGCCAATCACAGACATGTTTGTTGATCTCTTGACCGCAATGTCCGATCAGAGGTGTTAAGAATCCCAAAAAATATCAAAGGTGTCAAGTTAGAATCCACTCAACGCTCAAGTGCTGAGTTCTGCTCACTCTGGCAAATCCTCTCATTAACAAAGAAATACAAGAGAGATTCATAATGCAGTGTAGACAACTTCATTGATTTTGATGGAACTCAACTGAGATGAGTGACAGCTTTTTAGTGATTGTAAAAAGTGATGACTCTTTCGCGCTTTCGAGGCTATAGCTTTAATCCATTAAATAAAATAAAAGTATTGTTTTTTATGCTGCTAAGAAGACCAATGGCCAATTAACCGCTGAAAGATTTGGAAGTGACATCTATAAATGCAGGATTCACTCTCGAAATTTACATAGTGATATAACTAGTTGCCTATGGGAAAAAATATGGCACGTCAAAATAGATATGTGCAATATAAATGCAGACTAATAGATTACTAGAAAAACAATTCTGTATCAATAATAATAATAATAATAATAATAATAAAATACCATTCCAATTATTTGTAAAAGTATTTACTTAATTACTTAATTTTAAGTAAATAATCTTAAATGTCTCATTGTACATTGCCATTCTTGTTATCATGGAGCCATTGCTTACATCTTCACTTTACTGGAGAACCCTCACTAATTTCAGATACTCAGTGATTTGATTCTTAAAGGTATAGTGGAGGATTTTCCTGAATTTTAGAAAACAACCGCCCTCTCCACTTTTTGAAAAAATGCACATGCACAACACTCTACCTGCTCCCGAGAGGGAACGCCTATTAAACGTGTGCACGAGAGACGGCTAGCATCGCTAATCATAGCTTACATTAACTTTTACTAGCAGTGATTTTAAATGGATTTCTCCAAATAGCACGCCAAACTTTACCTGTCGAGTAGAAACTTCGTGACTGAGGCATCAGTGGGAAGCCCGACCTGTGCTTTTAGCGCACGCCAGCGTGTGAAATATTCTCCAAAAAAACTCTGGTCTTGTTTCTTTCTTCAGAGGCCTTTCTCTTCTTGTCATACAATTTGAAGACACTTTTTCTCTTGCGACCCTCAGACATTTTGAAAAAACCCGGTGAGAACGGCGAGCTTCAATGAATGGCTGAAACCGTAGCTCACCACACATATACACCTGAAAGTGCGCATGCGCAGAAAGCGAAAACTACCTAGGGACGAGCACGTACGACGGCCTTACGTAAACATATCACCAGAATGATTGACAATTAGGAGGACCAATAGTCTTGATGATCCACCCGGAAAAAAGAAAATCCTCCACTATACCTTTAATTGTCCATCTGACAGTAAAATTAAAATGTGATTTTTTTTATTAAACTTGAAGCAGGCAGGCAGGCCTGCCTTGTTTATGGTAAAAAATAAAAATAAAAATAAAAATAAAAAAATTATCTGAATCAAATGTCAGTAACTTTCCTTGACCTTTTTTGACTGTGTTAGCATTCTGATAGCAGTTTAAAATGTGCTTTCTTTTTCTCTCTATCTGGTGTATTTTTCATGCATGCATAATTTGTACTCGTTCAATATTTAAAGACCCAATGAAATGAAAAATAAAGTTTTGTGGTTTATAGTCCACGCCTTTTCACTTTGAAGTCATCAATATGCCATTAAACAACAGTTCCAGTCCTTTAATCTGATCTGATCTGAAAAGTGCTGACCTCAAAATTTCCTCCATCAGCAGATCTCTTTGTGTTTGTGAAATGCAAATTCCCACTGCTGTATAGCAAAACACTTGTGTATGACAAACACTGGCGTGTCTTGATAAATTTACAGTCATAAATCTGGCCTGCGCAGCTCTAATAATGACACAAGTAAGTGACTTCCATTTGTCTGAACACTGCTTCACTTCTGTTCATTCGTCAAGGTGAGATACCAACTGAGACGTGTAAAACGCTGGAGTTTGGAAACGATCATCTTATAAGAGAGAATTTGCTGGCACTTTGCATTATGCATGCTGCATCTGGACTTTTTATATCAGGAATGGGAATGAATCATGCCTACTCATAACTTCACCAATAACAAAATGCAGATTGTGTTGGGAATGATGGGAAATTGTTGTGTTTCCTCCTAGTCCATACGTTATAATGACCTCAGCTGATTATATTACCGTACTCAAGAAATTCACAAATTTCACTTACGTTATTTTACATTTCTTAGTTTATACATTTATCATTTTGTTTCAAATCCATATGAAATTTGTACATTTTTTTGCTGTAAAACACAGAAGGAGAAGCTTAGTTGAATGCCCAAGATGCTCTTTTCCAAACAATGAAAGTGGATGTCCTGACTGTCACTGTTCAAAAGACTGAACATTGTCCTCTGTTTGTGTTCCACACAACAAATATGGAAATGTATGTGGTGGTTAAAACTGTCTGAGCACTAGGCATGCCTCGTATTTGTGTCACGACATGCAAGTGCCAGTTTCACATCTGTGCTTCAAATGTAAGCCATTCTAATCAAATATATAACCTTTTTTGGTGTGCCAAAAATTTTGAGTCACATCTCATATCCTTCCTGCATGAGCACCGGCTCATTTACATATTGATTTATGCCCAACAAGCACCTATAAAAGCCTGACTCAATCTCACAAATCTTATTCTTCCCAAAAAAAAAGAAAAAAAAAAAAGTAGACAATGCAGTACAGTCATGTCCAGAATGTCCAGGGAGGTTTTTACTATACCTTTTGTCCTCCAAAGCAGTTCCTTATGCTCGTAATCATTAGCTGCCCTGGAGGGTGGTTACTTGAAACAATCCAGCCTTTGTAGTGCAGGAGATCACATTCTTGAATTGTGTTCATTCAGCTGATCAAAGGCCAACATTCTACTCAAAAGGGAACAAATTGTAAAGCATCTCACCCAATTACTTTCTTAACGTTTTATTTATTTATTTATACATACATACATACATACTTTATTTAGACAGTCCTCTTTAGACTGACTTTAGACCTACTGACTGTAAGTAACTTTGCAACTACATTTCAACTGTAGAGCTGCATGATTAGGATACATTGAGAATCAATTATTTTTTTTTATTTTTTTGGTTTCAAACAGCGATCATGATTCTCCCATGAATTAACTAGAGGTTTTGACAACATGATAATTGCTTCTGTTTATTTAAAATGTTTAATGAATCTGAATGAATTATACAAATAAAAAAAAAATGGTTTGAATGAATGATTCAATGACTCACTCATAAATACTTAATAATTTAATTAGCTAATGTATGAATCAGCCAGTTTTAATATTATTTGTATGCTAGTATAGTATTCATTAGTATTTATTTTGGACAGATGGGGCTCATCAACCTGGGAAGGTAGTCCTTTTACGAGAAGAAAAACTCTTCCAAACCTCTGCTGACTTGCAGCTACACACAGCCATAGCAGCCCTAAACTGCCTTTGGTACTCCGACTCCAAAGTAGTACCAGAGTACCAAAGGCTGTTTGGGCAACTAAACTGCTCTGGCAACTCCTGCATCAGCATCAAAACCAAGTTGTCTCTGCTCTTGCCCTTCAGCAAGTCAGCAACACTCAAAAGATGGCGGTTATCAACAAGGAGCTACAGGGCGCGCAAACTCTGACTTCCACAGCTGAAGCAAAGGACAAGTTCTACGATGATCTCAACATTGTTGTCGATAAAAGTATCCAAACAGTTGCTCACCTGTCTAATAAAACACATAACACAAAGCGGTTTGGTGTTTCCATGGTTTTATGAAGTCAGTGACAGGCGAAGCAATGACACGGGCCGTTACACTGGTTAAAATTGTGAAATTCTCTGAATTGAAACATTGTTGTAAACATTTGGGATAATGTAAATACACAAGTCATCAAAATATATAACATTGTTCTCATGTTTTTTAAATAATTGAATCCAAAAATCATATAATTTGTGTCTTTAAACTTGTTTTATATCAGATAGTCTCCAAAAAAAAAAAAAAAAAACATACGAAAAAAAAACTGGAAAACTTTTAACAACATACGCAAAAATAACTGTGCAACATTTTACGAGATACCTTACATCCATTTTTTTTAAAGTCCACTTGGCTTTAAAATCTGATGTGGACATGCTGGCACTTGTCTCACAGTCAGCCATCCTGTCTGTCTTACTTGGCTTCTGTACCATGTTTCGTTCCAGAAACGTACCTTCCAAGAACCCCTGGCAGACTGTCCAGCCTTCTCAAAGTTGACTTGCGCAATTGCACCTGTGGCTAATGGCTATAACTCAATATCTCCCTCCAGCTGACCCTCACTGCCTCAGTGAGGTTTTACCAGATAGTTTGGCACGCGAGCAGACCCTTTCAGCAGCATGACACCTCTTGGACGACACTGAGCTTAATCAAATGCTCATTATAAAGACCCTTCAGTTGGGCCCACATAACACAAGCATATCTGTCTAATTCCTGCCCGGCTCTTCAGACATGTAAATAGGGGAAGGCTAATGTGCTAATTGGATACATTTTAGGGTTGAGTGTTTGAAATTAAATGTTATGGATCTGCTTCGTAAGTATGTTCGGATATTAGCAGAACCATCAGGCTTACCTTTTGCCACCAATCTCATTCTGAACTTGAGTATCAGGCAAATGATAAAATTTAATTTAGAAATGAAAAAGCTAAGAAAAAAAATATGATATAATGGCACATTAATATTACTACTACTAATAATGAATTACCCTTAGATATGTGTGTAAAATGCAAAAGATGCAATTTTCCTTTTTTTTTTAAAGTACACTTGGTTTAAAAATCTGAGGTAGCACATGCTGGCACAGAGAAGCAAAGACAAACTGCTAAACAACAGAATGAATGAATGAATGAATGAATTAATTAATGAATTAATGAATTAATGCATTATGTAATATTGCAAATAAAAAATTATGCTATACTTTTTCTTTCATTTCATTTCATGCTAATTTCATTAATTTCACATGGAAGAGTTTAAATGTAGGCACATGCCTGAACAGGAAAATAACTTGTGTTCCCCAAAGACTTGTTGAAAAGCTTGTTAGTATTGTTCAGGGTGAAAAGGAGAGTCAAACTGTGAATCACAACTTGTGGTCATAACCCACAGTGCTACAAGCCCTCTAATGGATGGCACAACCATCAGAAGGCAGAGCAAAGCGAAAGGAGAAAATAATAAAGAGAGGAAAGCAAGCGAGGCAGAAACGTTTCAATTTATTGAGATTAGATTTCAAGATCAAACAGTGGATGGATTTGCATAGCCCAGGGTTGGCTGTGGCCCACTTTCCTCTGCTCTTCTGAAAGACAGCCAGCTCATACCATGCGCATACCATTATCAGTGTTGGGATTCCACAGCTCAGAGAAAGAGGGAGGTTGGCAGTGGCACAGCCTCTGGTGTTTGTCCCACAGTGACAAGCCTGGTCTCATTGTTTATAGGTAGGTAGTAAAACATAACATATTTTTTGTACATTTGGATAGATGCTGAAACCACAATATGGACATATTGACAACATCTAAAACGCAAACATCATTATGTATTTACAGCCGTAGTGACATCCTATTAGGGTTGGAATCATACGAAATTTTCCGGTTCCGATTCCGGTTCCTATTCAATACAAATGATTAAAACAACTAATAAAAAATAGTAGTAAGCGGAAAATACACAATCCTTTTTGTGTTTATTTCTGATATTTGTCAAATGAGTTTAACAGACTGGTAATGTCAACAAATTGAACATATTATTTAGCAATTTTTGCAAAAAATTATTACTTTTTCTGAAGGAAAATAAACATTTCTGCATTCTCAAGGATAATTTGGGACCTCTCCTATAGCTTATTGTATCTCCAGCAGTGGAGAATACCCTCTCAGAAGGGGTAGAATATGCTTGAACACGCATGCAAGAACCAGACAGGTGAAACATAATATTTTTAAAATCGGTTTGAATGATTGATTCATAAAGACTTCACTTGTTTCATTACTGGATGAAACTGCTCTAGCAGTTAACAAACAGAACTGCATGAGTCTTGCGGAAGAACATTGTAGCCGGAGCTACTTCTCTATGTTTATGTCTATGACACGGCTGAGTCACGCATGCACTGGGCTACTCCGCAGCGGTGCCGAACCAACCGCTGTAAAGTAGTCAGTAAATTCTAAGCAAATTTTCGGTATTTGAAGCGACTTTAAAAAGGTGATTTACTCTATTTTGGTTGCTACCGTAGACATCAGTGTTTATTCTCGAACTATAAACTTTTATCTTAGTACTTCTGTGATCATTTGAATATTTGTAACACAGAAATATCGATACTGTGTTGTTGAAAAGACTGTGACAGTAAAGCTGTTTCATATATAACTGCTCTCTCTGGGTCAGCGAAAGCGCAAACAGATTTGAATGTTCCGGTGTGAAGTTTTTGTCATTTAGGAATAAGATCGCGTGGGTGTTTGAATCGAGATCGTTTAAAGATTAATGGTGCAGCTCTACTCTCTCTCTCTCTCTCTCTCTGCGTTGATATCTGACGCAAAACGTATATGAGTAGCGCGAGTGCCAGTGCATTCATTACTATTTTAATATTCATGTGGTGAGACGTCGCTATGAAGGGTTACAAATTTAAGAATCTATTTCAGATATGCTTCCTTACATAACATCACGGTGAAGAATACTGATTTTAGCTTTTAAGGTTAAGATGTCAGCAAAGTTGCAATCTCTATTGTGTTTTAAATGAGTCAGATCACTGAGATTCTCACCTTTCGGAGCCCAGACATTGAATCGTTAGGTTGATTGGATTAGCTGTAGGGGAGACTTTCACCTTTGTCTTTAATGGCTCTGGGATGGCCCTTGGAACCGGAGTTCCTGGCCAGTATCAGCATTTGAATAGGTATGCTGATTAAATTGAGACTGCCGGTCTGGGGCGGTTCCTTAACCTGTATACTCATTTACATGCTTTGTTTGAATTTGTCTCCACCTTCAAAAGTCCCTCCTCCTAAAATGCCTATAAAGACACCATGTAAATGTATATACTTTAGATTATGTTGGACGAAACCGCAGCCGCGCTCAAATAAAGAAACTCTTCTGTTTGAACGTGATCCCAACTGTCTCCTGGTCTCTGCTTCGATAAAAGAAAACTTTACAACAGAAGCAGAGACCAGGAGACAGTTGGGATCACGTTCAAACAGAAGAGTTTCTTTATTTGAGCGCAGCTGCGGTTTCGTCCAACATAATCTAAAGTATATAAATTTACAGGGTGTCTTATAGGCATTTTAGGAGGAGGGACCTTTGAAGGTGGAGACAAATTCAAACAAAGCATGTAAATGAGTATACAGGTTAAGGTAACACCCTAGACTGTGAGGGTCTGGCCAATCCTAATTCAATCAGCATAAAGGCTCCAAGAGCCATTTGGGTCCGAAAGCTACTGCGGAAAAAAAGACACCTACATCTTGGATGCCCTTGAGGTAAGCTAAAACATACCAAAATTTAATTTCAAAGTGAACTATCCCTTTAAGAGAGGAGTCTAACTATGTTCATATTCAGGCCAGCGTCCAAGGAGGCTCACAGAGAGCCTAACACTCAGAACTTCTGTTCAGACAGCCCCGAATTCGCGTCAGACGCGTGAATGCACAAAAAGCACCAAATAAAATAATTTGCGCGTGTCGCGCCAGACGCTCAATTCGCGCGAATGAGGCGAATTCGCGTCCAACGCGCCGCGCTAAACGCCTCATTCGTGCCGCAGAACCTCCAGACGCGCGTAAACGCGTCTTTGCATTGACTTAACATTGAAATCACTCGCGCCAGACGCTCTATTCACGTTTGGTGTGAACGCAACATTACTGGCCCGCGATGCTCAGCAGAGTGGAGGCCTAAATACAATGACTCTCATAATGAGAGGAGGCCTAGCAACACTCCACACTAAGGTCAGTAGCCAAGAAAGTAGCTTAATTGAGAGAAACCTAACAATGCCCCACGCTCAGGACATCCTGCAAGAAGGCTCACAGAGGGCCTATCATTCGCAACTACTATCCTAGCGGAGCTCTGGTGAGTGTAGGCCTAAATAAGACCTCTCTCTCTCTCTCTATTGAGAGGAGGCCTAACAATGCTTGCAGCAGCCAAGGAGGCTCACAGAGAGCCTAACAGCTTAGCAAACTGCCTAGCCGAACTCTAGGAGTGGAGGCCTCAACATGACAACTCTCTAAGTTGAGATGAGACCCAACTACACTCCACACTCAAGACATCTTGCAAGGAGGCTCACAAAGAGCCTATAACTCGCAATGCTGTCCTAGCAGAGCTCTGGGAGGTAAAGGCCCCAGTAAGATAACTCTCTCTAGTGAGAGGAGGCCTAGCAATTATCTCAGTACCCAAGGAGGCTCACAAAAAGCCTAACCACTTAGCCTATGGCCGAGCTCATAGGATGAATACTCTCTATAGCGAGATGAGGCCCATGGCGCTTCCTAAAGACAGAGGCCAAGGACGCTCAAAAGCCTGACAACTCAGCACCACTGCGTGGTGGAATTCTGCGGACGGAGGCCTCATCGTGCAACTCTCTAAAGCGAGAAGAGGCCTAGCAACGTCTTATACTCAGAACAGCTTACCAAGGAGGCTTACAGGAAGCCAACTACTTGATAAACACTATCTGAGCGGAACACTTGGAAGTAGATGCCTCAGCGTGACGACTCTCAAGTGAGAGGAGGCCTGAAATTACTTCCAAAAATAAAGTCAAGGAGGCTCACTGAGAGCCTAACTACCTAACAGCGCTATCTGAGCAGAGCTCTGAGGTAGTGAAAACTTGAGCAAAAATGCCACTAATAGCGAGAAGGCACAACAAGCTCTATAGAGGGCAGTAACTAAGGAGGTTCACTGAGAGGATGGGGCGCCGGGAGCCACTCCGGTGGAGAACAGTAGCTACGTTTACATGGACACCTTTTGTTTCAATCAGAATGAATTCATTCCAGTTGATGAATCCGAACGTAGTTTTACATGAACGCTGTTCATAAAGTGAATCATAAATTGATCGGGTTGATGTGCACATTTATATGTCACAAGCTTCAAATTGGAATAGATGTTTATGACATCCCTTACGAAAAAGAAGTATACTTCAAGTTAATTTTATGAAGTATACTTAAGAAATGTTCAAGTATATTTTTAAGTATACATTATGCAGTAAGTATACTATTGTCAATATGTACTTGTAGTAAACTTGTAAGTGTACTATTTTAATACAGCTTGGGACTAAATTGGCCCACTTTTAGTATATAAAAGTATATGTTTAAGTGTACTATAAGTGTAACAGTAGTAAACTTTAAGTACACAACAAGTTCATAATTACGTTTCTCATTTGTACTGCAAGTGAACTTATGGGTATACTAGTAGTTTACTATTTTAATACTTGTAGCACATTTTTTTGTTTATATAAGTACACTTTGAAGTATACTTTCAGTAAACTACTAGTTTAGTAGTTTTATACTACAAGTATAGTTGCAAATTTTCTTTTAGTGTACTCTCAGGAAACTACTAGTTTAGTAGTTTTATACTACAAGTTTTCTTTAAGTGAACTTAACATATTATAGTTTACTATTTATATATTATTTTTTGCACTTGCAGTAGGCCTATGCTGCGTTCCAGTCCACTTTTAGACACGCACTTGCGAACTTCCCTAAGCACTTCCCCTTGGGGGAATCCCTGCCGCCATTTTTAAGTGCGGAAGTTTATATGGACAGACCCTCGTTCCCTCGATTTTGACCGAGGGAGCGAGTCTGCTTCAAATGTACACTTCAGGCACCTATATGTCCCACAATGCAGTACGATTGTGACGTCACCACATATCTCATCTAATCACCACCACAACAGACAACTCTATGATATATTAATAATATATATTTTTAATTTAAAACAACCCAAACACACCTATAAACATTTGGATGCTGCATTAAACAAATTCTTAAAGGGAAAAAAAATGTAAATAATAAATAAACTCTACAGCTGATTCCAAGTGACAAGGGCTTAGGACGTTCCAATTCAGCCCATTACAGTTTCCGCCAGTAGTGGGCCAGTAGTGAGCACTGGCAATGACGTACATCCGAGTGAACGAGACGGAGGGAAGTTTGCGAGTGAAGGGCATGACAATTTTGGACTGGAACGCAGCCCTAGTCTTGTTTCAGCATGCTTCTTCTATGTTTTGATCTGGAGATTCTATACTAGAAGATGTCATATAGCGCCCCCTACTGTATAACAGTGAAAACATGGATAGCTGGAAAATTCAGTCAATGGCGGGGAAAGAGTAAAGTAGAATTAAAGTAAATTTCTATATACTACCAGTGGACTAGCCTAAACAAAAATTCAGATATACAGAATTACAAACATATCTGTTTTATATCAATATTTTAATAAATATTTTCAAACAATGTAAGTTTCATAAGACTGTATATGAAAAACTATGTAAAAAAAGTATATTTAATAGGCTACTCAAAAGAGTTAACACAACTACAAGCCAAGTATTCTTTGAATACTTATACTTTTAAGTATATCTCGATCAAAAGATTGAGTACAAGTACAGGCCAAATATACTTGGACTTTTCTCTCAGATAAGTCAAGTACACTTAAGTGTAATTTAAGTATATTTTTGAGAAGTATATAAAATGTAGACTGAAAGTATGCTTTCTTATTTCAACCCAGTAGTTGAAAAGAAGTGTACTAATAGAACACTTTAATAAACTTTAAATTATTATTATCGCTGTATACAAGATCAGGTTCAGTTCCATGCTCATTTGATTTACTCTATAAGCTATTCCACCCGAAAGCTTGTTTCTATATAAACATGAACATGTTAGTTTATAAGACAGTGTGTAATATTATGTTTTTAAAAAAGTGTTTAATACTCAATCAAAATAGTAAACACAAGTACAAGCCAAGAATACTTAGAATACTTCATTATACTTTTAAGTATATCTCGATCAACAAGTATAGGACAAATATACTTAGACTTTTCTGTCAGTATAAGTCAAGTATACTTAAGTGAATTTGAAGTATATTTCTGATAAGTACATGAAGTAGCCTATATTTCTGAGAAGTACGTAAAAAGTAGACTGAAAGTAAACTTTCTTAAGAAGTATAGCCTACTAATAGCACACTTGAATAAACGTATTTTTCGTAAGGGATGCGCATACTGCACAAATATAGTTAATATAATTATTTAAATATAATATAGTTTCCCGCTTTTTGTGCATTCTGTCAAATTGCTTAAATCCTAAATTGCTTATTTTATTTGATTATGGGTCCTAATTAGGTAACGACAAGCTAATGAACCGTTGTGCCGTGCTGCTTATATTAATCAAGCAGCAAAAACACCCCTTCCTGCACCCTAAACAAACTGTCTGTCAATGAGAGTCCGAAACAAGGACTGGTGGGACAGTGTCCTGCTCCACTTACCAGACGATGAGTGGAAGGATAATTTTAGAATGACACAACAGTCGTTTATGGCACTTCATTCAACAACAACTCGTTCCTTGCGTCATTGCACGTGAGCAGTACTTTCCAGGTTCGGTTTCAATCCGAACAAGTGTTTACATGTCCTAGAGGACTTGCTATAGGCTTGCTATAGGTTTAACCACCCCTTACAATTCAAATGAAATTTGAATCGGAATTGGCCAAGTCATTCCTTTGTGTGACTTTTTTATTCCAACTGTGCTAGTAGTCTGATTACAATCGGATTATAAGGGTCCATGTAAATGCAGCTATTGACTGGAATATTTCTGTCGCTATAATTTCTGGAAAGCGAAAACACTCACAAAACCCCTTAGCTGAGCGGCTCTCTCACACTGTATGACGTGACAGACAAAGTTGTCCAGTGGGGTTCCATTAACACAGCGCAGGTTTTCCAAGAATGCTGTTCTGAGTCCTGAAACTTTACGGGTCTAAGTTCGTTTATAGAATGCTGTTGAAACTCCCGTAAATAACCGTACTGTGTGTGAATGTAACCGCATTAAGGACTCAATCATATATTCTGCTGCTTTATGAACATTACACTGACCTAACACATCGGCAAGCAAAACAAAATCAAGCATAAAACATTTACAATCAGATATCTTCTCTATTAAAATTTTGTGATTGTGTCACATCACACAGCAGTTTCACCTTCAGCGTAAACAGACACATTGCGTGTAGAAAACTTGCTTTGGTTTCAGCTATATGTGTGTGTTTTGAATCTACCACCAAGTGGTTTATGACAGTTTAAACAGAAGAATTAAGAGATTAGTTATAGACGCTATCAAAAATATTATCTATATTGTGACATTTTTATTTGGGCAATTTCATTGAATTTAATACCATTTTAGGAATATTTGTCAGCTTTTTGTCATTTTTTCCTGTTAAACCAATTTGAGATGAGTGCTTACAGGAGTTGTTGACATTTAAAAGGCCACTTCAGTCAGCAGACAGAACCCCATTTAACACTATTACGCTTTTAACATTTCTTTAGGTTAACATTTCACAGGTCTTGTTGGTGTTCAGGAATGTCTATTTATTTTATTTTATTTTATTTTTTTTAATGCAAGCAGTAAAACTGCTATATAAAATCAAAAGGTTTTGGGTGAAATGCATGTGTATCTTTTGAATTTGGGTGACAGCCAAAACTATTTTAGGTTAATAGGTTACTTACTGTCATATTATCAAATAAACTTCTGAAGTCTTACTCTTCTCTGATTAGGTCATGTGACAGGTGAGATATAGTATCATTAATAACATTGTTTAATTAAACCAAATCAGTTGTTGCCATCTGACAGCATTTAGCATTTTAATAACGTGTACATACCATTACAACAGTGTGCCACTGAAGCTGCCGTACGTTGTACCTGTATTCTTCTGCTTTCCAAAGGGAGATGGGTTTCCTTTCTACAAACAAATATACAATTGTTTTGGATTGAAATGGAAATGATCCCAGCTCCTGAGGTAATGTGGAACAGGACATCATAAATGAGTGAGTCCAAAATAACACTGGTAATGAGTAGAGTGTGAGACCTGGTGTGCCGTATAATCCTCTCCCAGTCGTAGGATGAATTAAATCCTAATTAATTTGGAGGCTGCCTCTGCAGCCAAAAACTAGTTTTGCCCAAAGTAGGTCAGGTTTAGCAAGAATCAAGCCAACGTAGCTAAACAAATTCCTCCATGCCACTAGAACGTTGAAAAGTCCTCAAGATCCAGCTGGATGGACAAAAGCCCCTTGAAAGTAGGGATGTCCCGATCCGATCACGTGATCGGAAATCGGGCCCGATCAGTTGGTTTCAGACTCGATCGGAATCGGACGTTACCTCCCGATCAGGACTCGGATGTATATATATTCTCATTATTTTTTAACACATCTATAGTTATGCGGTGGCACCGAGTTACGCTGGTTTCACACTGCACGCATTAGCAGAGCGTAAGCAGCGCAGGAGCAGTGCGTACGGTGAGCAGGAGCAGGACACGCCCGTTTTGCTTTCACACCAGCAGCGTTTGTCACGCGCGGCTGAACCGCGGGTTGTGTACAGACAGAGTAGCCTAGGGGAGACCGGGGACAGTTGCAACACTTTTTGCATTTCTCTCAATTACTCAGAGACTATTTGGACTAGACCAACCAAATTTGTATTAAACTTGCATCTGTCTGCTAATTACCCTACCATTTAAAGATGATTATATATGACATATCGTTCACAGTATTTATTTGAATGGAAGAAGTCAGATGTTGCAACTGACCCCAACCCAGGGGACAGTTGCAACACAACCCAGGGACGGTAGCAACACGTTAAATATACCTTAAATTTCATTAATTAACTTAAGCTTTTTGTCTCAATGAGCAAAGAATTCTGAAAATATTAACTGTTTTAGGCCTACTATAATATTATAGTATTATTTATTTCAATAATATTATTGTAGCCTATTATTTATTTATTTAGTCATATTTATCAAATAACAGTTATTGAGTTTTGTTTGTTCATGTGTAGAACATAGGCTTACATAGATTCAGTGTGCAGGTGTTACAGATGCTATTCAATCTCTCCATATTTCAGTGTCAGACAGGAAGAATTGAACAATTTGCAATGCAACAACTTTTATTAAACATTTTTAAAAACAAAAAATTACTTTCATACCTCCAAAACAAGTTTTGTTCAATAAATGCAGCAGCAGATGTTGAATATGTCTACTGTCTTCTTGGTGGGTGGAGGGTCTAACTGTGCATGTGCAGTATGAGTGTCATCACTCTAGCTTGTTTCTGATTGGAGAAAAATGACATGTTGCAACCATCCCCTGTTGCAACTGTCCCCGGTCTCCCCCTATAATGGATAAGTTGGCATTGCTTTATTTCGTTTCCAAATACATTTAAGAGAAAATACTTGTCAAGAAGCTTATTTTATTAATAATTTCATAAATATAAGTTTTGGTTTCTCTTTGTTTTTATTGTTCTGGCAACAAGTTTGTTTTGGGACATTTGTTTTCTTTTTAAATTGCTGTTGGTCATTTGATCGACTGTTTAAAACACAATAGATATCATCAATGCACTTTTTGGATAAAACTGCGGTGTATTTTGGCCATGATCAATGCATATCATATCACTTTAATTCAGCGTAAGCGGCACAGCAAAAATAGACTGCGCCGAAACGATCGCGGCACTGCTGCTTCTGCTCTGCTCCTGCTACGCCTGCCGCGCCGCCTCTGCGTGCGGTGTGAATGCTCTAATCTGTTAACATATAAAATACGCTCAAAAATACGCTCTGCAGTGTGAAACCGGCGAGTGCAGTTCCTAAAAGCACATTACTGGCTTTGCAAACACTGTGGCACTTTATTTTTTATTATTTTTTTTACATGCCTGCTGGGTATTTTAAGTTGAGGTGCTATTTGTTTATATATAAGACTTTTTTATTACTGTTGCACTAAGTCCAAAAGTGAAGAATTTATGTTATTTATTAGTGCTTGATTGTTCAAACTACCTCACAGAAGTGCTCTGTTTGTTAACAGAGTTGTTGAATGTTAAAATAAGGTGAATTAAATAAAAAAATAAGGAACATCCTGGATCTGTTTTTTGCTCTTCTTTATTCTTTTTTTATGTATTATAGAAGTATCGGATCGGACTCGGTATCGGTAGATACTCAAAATCAAATGACTCGGACTCGAGGCCAAAAAAACCTGATCGGGACATCCCTACTTGAAAGTGATTTTCATTTTCCACTGTAAAACACACACACACACACACACACACACACACACACACACACACACACACACCAAAATAAATAAAAATAAAATAATAATTATGCCATTATACTGTTTAAATCTATCTATCTATCTATCTATCTATCTATGAATGACTGGGTTTAAGTACAATTTTCTTTAAATTAAGAAAATATTTGTCCGCAAAGGTTTTATCAAACTATGTAACTAAAGCAAGGATGTATTATATTCATCAAAAGTGAAAGTACAGACATTTATAATGTTCCAAAAATGAATGTTTCAAATAAATGCTGTTCTTTTGAACTTCTGTTCATATTAAATATATTTCTAAGGTCTAAAAACTTCAGAAATGTATTTTATTTAGATTGAGTTTAAATGCAATTACTTTAAGCATTTTTCTTGTCTGCAAAAGTTCTGTCCACTATGTTACAAACAATATATAAATACAAATCAACAAGGATGCATTAAACTGATCATAATTGACATTAAATAATTTATAATGTTTCATAATTTATTTCAGTTTCAAATATAAATGCTGTTCTTTTGAACTTCTATTAGATTTAGTCCTGAAATCTATATTTTTTTAAACTGAGATTAAATGCACTTTTCATTTAATTAAGGGGATATTTATGTCCGCAAACATTCTGTAAATGTTCAGATTCAAATAAATGCTGTTCTTTTAAACTTCTTATTCATCAAAGATTTCTGAAAAAAATATCATGGTTTCTCCAAAAATATTAAAGGGATAGGCTACTCCACTTTTTTTGGAAATAGGCTCATTTTACAACTCCCCCAGAAATGGTTGAGTTTTACCGTTTTCGAATCCATTCAGCCGATCTCCGGGTCTGGCAGACCACTTTTAGCATAGCTTAGCATAGATCATTGAATCGGACATAAATAATTGATCCGTCGGTCTTAGTCACGATGTAACTACAGAAGAGTCACGTTTTAAATAGGAAAAATATCTAAACTCTTTGGTAATTTTTTTGAGAGAGATGCTAATAGTCTTGTCCGATTCAATGATCTATGCTAAGATATGCTAAAAGTGGTACCGCCAGACCCGGAGATCGGCTGAATGGATTCGAAAACGGTAAAACTCAGTTTTAGGGGAGTTGTAAAATGAGCCTATTTCCAAAAAAAGTGGAGTATCCCTTTAAGCAGCACAAAATTTTTCAACACTGATAATATACAATAGTAATATAATAGGGACATACCAACTTGTCATGTTATGACATTTGACATTTAATAAGCCATATTAACAGCAGAGTTATCAAGAATAAACCCATTTAACACCACTTTCACCTTTACAGTGTTTTTCATTAGCACAGTGTAGGCCTATCTATTAATGTATACATCAGGCAGTAACAGAGGAATAACTATAAATAGATAAGAGGAAATATATGTGTTGCTGCTTAGTTTCCCATGTGGGCTTGCGTTCCTCCACTGATACACATTACACAATGAATGATTATTTGCTCTTCTCCATGATTTGAGACATGCTGATTTCCCCTAGACTTTACAAGGTAAACCCCATGGTGTCGGATGCTTAATTGTCTTCCTGTGGGAAGGTGAGAGTCATTATCTGTGATGGATTGAACTGAACTTTCAAGGGCAAATTAAATGTCTGAGAAGGTGAATGTTTAATTCTTGCTCAGGGGCAAAGCAGATTTTAAGTATGTAGCGATGTCTGACCTCTCACCCCCTCATGTCAGAATAAATGACAAATCTCTGATCTCTAAGGGCTTTAAGTTAGACCATGAATGACTACACGAAACATTTATGAAATATTACAATAAAAATGAAATGGGGAAGTGTGTGATAGAAGCACAACCAGATCATTTAATTGGTAGCACTGGTGTTGCAACCGTATTAAGGGAAAAAAATACTGTATATTTATGCATTATTTATACTGTAGCTAGGCCTTTCATTTTGTGCCAAGCAAATGTAAATCTGTTAATAGTGGTGGATTTTAGTCGCTCTTTACGCAGATTACATTGTTATGCCAGTAGGTGGCGGCAGGGGACAGTCTTTATGAGTGAGTCATTTGAATCATCAAACGCTGATTCATTCAAGATTAAAGCTCCAATATGAAACAATTTTGTAATAAAATTTCCGAAAATAACTTGCACAGTGTGATATATTTCCTCCAGTTGTGTATTTACAATATCTCAAAAGTCTCCAAAGATTTTTTATTTCAGAGAAATTCCTATTTTAACCCTTTCACGCATAGTGGTCACTACAGTGGACAGCTATTAAAAAAAGCATTTTCTTGAATTTGCACAGGTTTTTATGGCAAAGTTGCACATCAGCCTCTTCATTGGACCCTGGTGCATCATCCTATAAATTGCAACCAAGTGGCAAGCCTTTGTATTTCGATTTTTTCCCCCTCCAAGCCAAGATGGCCAAGGGTCAGTCAGACATGCCAAGTTGCTCCGGAATATCCACCCATTCCTTCTATCCTAGGAGACTCTTGTAAGCAATATTTAATGACCCATATCACAGTAAAATTTTCCAAGTTTTGATTTTAGATTGAGAGAAAACTCTGATTAATCACATGTCCACTGTAGTGGACGTCATGCATCAATTGCTATATTTCAGCTACAATTCATAATTATAATGTGAATATTGTTTTTGAAACTTAAAACTTAAAAACTTAATCTGCAGTGACTTTTTTTACTGTAAATAAATGTATTTGTAATATTAGAATGTAATTTTCATTGACTTCGAAAAAACATCAATACAAAATTGATTACAATATTGTAATCAATATTGTCATGTGATTACATAATGTATGGCACTTGTAATGCATTACTTTATTTGTTAGATCAAAAAGTAATCTGATTTCGTAATGCATGTTATTGTAATGCGTTTCTTTACTCATAACATCAAAAAGTAATCTGATTACGTAATGCATGTTACTTGTAATGCGTTTCCTTACTCATAACATCAAAAAGTAATCTGATTACGTAATGCATGTTACTTGTAATGCGTTTCCTTACTCATAACATCAAAAAGTAATCTGATTACGTAATGCATGTTACTTGTAATGCGTTTCCTTCTCAGTGACGCAATGTCCGCACTATCCTTTTTTTCCGGTGTGGACCATGTGATATTCCACCACACCGGAATATCACATGGTCAAATGCGGAAGTGGTGGTTATAGCGTTATAGCCATAGACTGTATGGTTATAGCTGTTATGGACCACGATTACTCTTTGGCGAGTATTGAAGTGCCAACAAAACGAAAGAGTCCATATTCGGATACACGCAGACTGTGGCAGTACAATTAAATACAATTGGATATGTGTTGTTAAAAAAATAAAATATATTTAGTCATTCTTGCAAATGTTCGTTCAAATTAACTTTTAGAACGATTGGTTTGAACACGTTAAACAACACAGCATTAACCATAAACACGTAAAACTGCACAACATTAACCCAACAAATCATTTGACAAATAGCTGTAAGTTGTAACGGGATAATATAGCATAACATTTCACGTTCCTTGCAGTTCATTAATTATGATGACATAAAATAATACGATCAGACATACAGGTAATACAAAAACGAATAAATTACCTAATCCGTGAACATGATTCATTAATTACATTTAGGCTAGATACATCGCTAGATGGTGAAAACGCATTAAAAACGACATCTCCCATCGTCACCTCCTTCATAGCGTCATCAAGCTTCGCCTTTGTTATTGTTGGAAACTGCGCCCTCTTGTGGTGAAAAAATATTACATATTGGAGCTTTAAGTTTATCAAGCGACGAGAATACATACATATTGGAGCTTTAATCAAGAACGAAAAAGTAATGAATTTGGAAGAGCATATAGCCGGGACGATTGAAACGCGGGACGGATGAAACATTGAGGTTTCCTTGAAAACCACTCAATTTCGTCAGCATGTACAGCACGCAATGCCTACCAGACCCGCGAAAACATTTCTTCTTTACGTCATGCCATTTGGAGTTAAAGCTGGAAAGCTGTATTTGAGTGCGGTAAGTGAATTCTTTTGTGCGGTTCTTTTTTTTTGGACTGACAAGTTGTATTTATTGTTTCATGTACAGTTGTAATGATAATACGGCAGGTGTTTTAGTACTGAAACACACCCTTAAGTGTGCATTATCAGAGTTATTTAGTTTAAGAGCAAAACAGGTTTAACTGGCAGGAGGCGCTGTCGGGATGGGAAATATAAAACCGCGGTCAATGTCCACACTTATGTGTTTAACTGTTAAAGCATTGAATAATAAAGTGTTTTGCAATAAATAATGAAAACACATTACATCTGTGATCATTGTGACATGAATTAAACTTGAATTCATGAAAACTTGAAAACATGAATTCATGGTTATTTAGCCTGTAGGCTACTGTTCATCTATGGTTATTTAGCTATACTGTTCATAGATCCATATACTGTTCATAGACTTGTGTTTATTTTAATGCAAATTCATTTTCAATTATGCAACAAATGTTATCTCTTTAATAATGATCAATTGTCCAATATTCAATCTTCATTCAATTTCATTTATCGTCTTCCGGTTGACCTCATTTTCTTCATAATAACAGGCTATTCAACTAGCAAACAATCAATATGACTCAAGGAAGAAATGTAAGAAAATGAATTGTAAACGGATTTGTCTGTCTTTGTCAAAATAGCCTATTAGAAATATTACACAAAATTCGCATAGTCTTATCGCCTATAATGTTTATTGGGCGGCAGAACAAAAATGGTTAATATGAACCTTTAAATTAAAGGCACAATATGTTTTTTTTTTTTTTTATATATAAAAAATCACTATATCTATGTTATATATTTTTTAAAGTTGTGTTTACATTATCCCGACAGTTACAATTAACTTCTAAATCCAAAGAAATTAATATTTTAATTCGAATTCACAATTTCAATTTTTAATTCGTGTCTTTATTTCCGTTTTGTCGCCGTCAATGGCGTCATATCCGTGTTGTCTCTGGTTTCCGCTCGTGCTGCCTGGCAACCAGAGCTATGAACCAGAGCCCTCTGATAGTAACCAAACTGACTGACGGTAGTTCGCAATGTCTATTTGCATGCTGTTGTTGTTTCGTTCAAACATTATGGACCATGGCAAGCAGACTTTGGATACAAAAGGAGAACTAAAACGAGAATCAATATCAGCGCGGTGTTTTCGAGATGCCTAGAGCTCCCATAGACAGTAAACGAGAGCTCCACGTCCGAGACATCGACTGCTTCTATATGTACTTTATTAAACAGGTGAGCACATTTACATAAAACTAATCAATGTTATATAGCTCAACATGATGAAATGTTAGAATATGATCTGTATGTTATTCTAATGTTGATCTAGCTTACTGCTAGTCTCATACAGACAAACTAACGTTAACACATACATTTCAACACATTCAAATGCAGTTTAGTGTGATAGTGTAATGTTAGACCAAGTGAAACAGCGCTGCGTTACCTCTCAAGTTTAATTTGTCTAATAAACTGACCTGTGAGTAGTAATTCTGCGTGTAGTTCGGTAGAATGAAATGTCCATATTCCTTTTATATCCGCGGGACTCGCATCGCGAGCTGATAGCTGTCTCTTAGCAATCCCGAACTGCTTCATATCACAGTCATGATAAAAGCATTGATGTATTCAGTAATCCATATACATTATTAGATCGGTCGGCTTGACGTTGACGACAAAATCCATAATTCACAGCAAATGTTGCATCATCAATCTACGCCTTTGTTATTGTAAATAGGTTAGCGACCCCTAGTGGAGAAAAAATCCCATACTGTACGTTTAAAATAAATTACAAAATATGTTTGTAACAATATGTGCATAAGTTACTTGTCAGGTAGGCTATTGTTAAAAAAAAAAAAAAAAAAAAAAACATTAGTTGAATAGTTGCCGTTTAAACTGTTGTTTCATTCGTCCCACCCTGGTGTTTCAATCGGGATGATTGAAACAAAGCACAACTACCGTTCAAAGTCATTTTTTTTACTAAATCATTATTTATTTGTACCGAATAACACATGATACAACACGTCTGAACTCCAGTGTGAGTTGTTGAT
>FLSR01000165.1:531020-548499 GCA_900092035.1 Leuciscus waleckii
CCAGGCCCCCCGCCCTTCCGGGGTAACCCCCCCCCCCCCAAAAAAAAAAAACGCTCAGCTCATGGCGTTTTAAAAATGCAAACCAGTCTAGTAATTGTAACTTTATTTCTCAGTGTTATTTTATATATCATAATGTGATTTTATACATCAACTTGACTATTTCTTGTAATTGCAACTTTATTTCTCAGTCTGACTTTATATATTAAATAGCATATCTCATAATGTGACTTTATATGTCAAATTGATTATTTATTGTAATTTCAACTAACTATATTTTGAAAGTGAATTTATACCTCACAATTTTAGTTTATTTCTTGTAATAACTTTATTTCTCAGTGCGACTTAAGTTTATATCTTAAATTGCAACTTTAGTTCTTTGTGACTTTATTTCTCATAATTGTGATATTACATCTCAGAAAGTGACTCGCAATGTGATTTTATATCTCAAATTTGCAACTTTATATCTCATAATGTGACTATCAATTGCAACTTTATTTCTCACAATTGCAACTTTATTATAATAATTATTATTATTTAGCAATTGTGACATTATTTCTTGTAAAATAGACTTTATTTCTTGTAATTGTGACTAATAGCTCACATATAATATCAGTAGTATCTCACAAGTGTACCTAATATGTTTGCATGAGCATTGCTATACTATTTGTGTAGTGTTAACATCAAGTGAACCACATTTAAGTTATGTTAAAATTGACAACTGATTTTATTATGAACAATCACTACCTTTGATACTTGTCACAGTTTGAGTGGTGCCATTTGTAGGGACTCATTCCTGATTTACGAAGTATTCTGGACTCTTACTACATTCAAGGAAGATCTTTCTAAATTTTAGAAATATTTTTGTAATGTTTTGAGATGTTGTTTTGAGAACACACTGGTGACAGGTAGAGATGTATGTGGTATGATGGAACTGCTCCTTCACTGTCAAAGTCCTGTCTGACTTCACTCAGTCATTTTTGCTTTTAAGTCTGTGCCTTATCGTTTTGTCATTTGAGTGATTCCAATGGAACAACCATTTGTTCACACTAGGTCTGTGAAGAAAAACTGCTGCCATTTTCCCCTTTTGTGAGTCAAACCTAGTGAAGTATTCTCTTCATTCTACAGACTGAGAGCAAAAAAAACAACAAAAAAAACAACACCTTTTTGATCGGTACTCTGAAACTGTGGTGCAACACACAATTTAGTAGGGCTGAATTATTTATTGCATTTACAATAATATCGCAATATGATAAAATGAGTCTGGTAACGTGACGCGCGAGAGTAAAGCAGTCCAAGTACACCTGGATACATCCTCAAAATGCTTTATGAGGCGACATGTAAATACAGGCAGTTATGTCCTAAGGATTAAACAGACAGGACAAAGCACATCTTATATTTCACAAAAGATCTGTGCATTGGTGTGAATGCAGCTTATTGGATCTCCCACTGTCTATGATGTCATCATTAATAATCCAACAACAGTAAAGATGAGAAGGAGAAAAATCCCTCACAGTTCTTGAATCACTCACAGCTGTTTATTGCTTGTAATATTTAACATTTCTGATTGAACCTTGTGGTACAATCAATCGCACAATATATCATTCCCATTGTAGGTGTTTTTGTGTGTTCAAGCTGAATAATAATGCTCAGTCTCAGTCTTTCTACCACTTAGTGGGTGTAACCAAAATGGAATTGTAATATGAACTGCCATAGGTTTGACAAACCAGTATTTCCTCCCTATATTCACATTATTGATTAAGGTGGGCAGAGAGCTGTGATTGGCTAATATGTCAGATTATTTTTTCAATCATACCTGTAAAATCAACTCCAATAAAAGCATTTTATAGAATCTATTTTATAGATTGTGATGTAGGTTTGGGTTGCAGTAGTTCAATTGGTGGGGTGGATAGGCCATTTATAGGTTGTCAGGCAGAGTTATTGAGTTGTCTGCTAGCCTGTTAGTCTGCTGGATAAAAAATAAAAATAAAAATCCTCTCATGCACTTATCCTGATGCAATACCCAACTTCTCTTGTAGAATCAATTGGCAGGCAGATGGCCTCACATTCTCAAGCAAAATGTCCTGATACTGAATTCTTTTTCCATCAACAATAGTAACCTGTCTAGTCTCTGAGACAGCCAAGTAGCCCTAAACCATGATACTGTTGTGTTTTTTTTGTTTTGTTTTTTTTTTTATGCATATTGATAGCATCAAAGCTAAAGATGAACTAAAAACACCATTTTTGTTCCTCCCATGAACACCATTTTTGTTTACTGTTTTATTCGTCGACACGTCTTCCAATATTCATTAGGAAGTCTTTACTCCATGACTGTTCTCTGAACATTCTGTTTAAACCTCCAACCTCATTGTATTGCTAGGACTCCAGGTAGCTGACTCCTGACTCCAATTAGTGTTTGGAGGACACATTAGCCTAGGGATTGACACACATTTGAGAAAAACAATGATTCAGAACATAAAAGATTTCAGTGATGTATGTACTAGGAAGACCATGTTAAAATAATGAAAACACATTTCATAATTTCTAAAACTTTACAGAGGACCTGGTAATCACTCAGACAGAAGTACCTTAAGGGAAATAATTATTTTAAAATAGACTTAAATGGAATATTGTTGATTTATATAATAGACAGTATCCAATTATAATTTTTTTTTTAAGGGAGATTAAAGTTTATGATAAAACAATAGATTAACTGTTTTAAAAACAAAATATCACTTAGACATGGTTCTAGCCACAATTTTATTCTTCATGTGTTTTAAAGTTGTGGTGAAATTGAAGTACGACCGATGTTGCATATTGTGATGTACATCCAAGTGAAACGAAAAAGAAAAAAAAAAAGAAAAAAAAATTGGGTTGGGGAATTGGTTCTGTCCATCAGTTGTTGATTGGGTGAAGGGAGATCTGTATGTGAGCTTGTAGTCGAATGTAAGAAAGGGACGGGTTTAAGTGGACTAAATGATTGGTGAATCTTGCCTTATTTCACCAGAGAGAAGTCTGACATTTCGCTGGAATATAGAATGACATTTTAATACAAAAAATAAGAGGTCAAACTATATATATATTTTTTAATTAAAACATGCATGGATGGATTGTTCATAATTAGATCAATGACATGCATTTAGAAAATAGATAGGTTCCGTTTTACAAATTGTAATGCTGAATTCTGTTATTCTGGGTCAGTAGATTAGAACAAGCAAAAGTAACTCCGTTTTTCATCTCCAAATGCTCTTAATGTTGAGACTTTTCCTATTAATTAAACCATGAAAGTTTACATCCGAGTTCAGGTCAATTTAGATTCAGTATTCACTGAATTCTGATCAAAGCACATCTGTGCAGTTTCAAATCAGGGGCGTTTGTTCAGTAGGGTTTGATCTAAATCGATGCTGTAATTCTTTGGATCTAACTGTAGGAGACCACTGCTGTCCTGAGAATAAATTGTATCTATACTTCCATCACAGCCGTGAATGAAATACTCACCGTGACCTTCACAGGATTCTTATCAGTAAGCTATTTTATCAGCGCAAATCTGCTGCGGTGTGAGACTTCAGCACCTGGATCATTCACCATTTTCCACTTCAACAAAATGATGAAAAAGAAAGTTACTGTTGCTAATATTAGCATATCAGGGAATAGACATCAACCGAGGTTAGTGTAAAACCACAAACATTAGTAGCTAGCAAGTAGCAACACAACAAAAAAATGTTTTTATTGTTCTTCTGTACTTTCATATTCACTTTAGACTTTGTGTTTCACGCTCCTTGATTTGATCCTATACTAAACTTTTCAGTTAGTGGCCTAGCCGTTCAGCTAGTCTATCAACAAAAACAGCTCTTTGCATTAGGGCTTATTTTTAAATGTTTCTTTTGATTTTTAAATGTCCCTTTTGTGTTCATTTAGCAAAAATCAGTAAGTAGTCTCTGTCTTTATTTTTATTTTTTTACTAAATCAGTTTGTATGTAGTACTTTTTAAGCACTATTAGTTCTATTGAGATCATCACCTTTTTTACATTTTCAGAGAGCAAAAATATAATTTATTGATATTGTAAAAAATATTGAGATATAATTATTTGCTATATTGCTCAGCCATACAGTTTGCATTGAATAAGTATCAAATGCTGGTTAAGAAAGTGCATGAGTGTTTTGTTGTGTTTTAGTGTTCAGCACTAAAGGTGTTTGAAACGCAGGGAGAATGGACAGTCACAAATAGATCCTCTCAAATAAGCTAAAGCTGCAGATTAACTGTATCATTGTAGAGGGGAGGAAAAAAATCCAATTTGCCATTTTTCAAATATTTGAGATCTGAATAATATGATCCCCAAATTAAACTAAACTAAACAATAAACCGAACAAGCTCTTGTGGAATAAATTGGATTTAAACCATAAAAAGGGTATTGTCTATGGATTTGTGCACTTTTATTTTCATACGGATTCATTTCAATTCTGATATAAAATTCAATGTCTTTTTTCAGACATAAATTGTGAATTATGAAGAGCTTTTTTTTTTTTAGCTCTTCCTTTAAAATAAGGAACAGGGCTCATTGTTTCTTAGGGTTGCCAAGCAACATTTTCACTTTTCTTTGAATTGAATGTAGCATTGCAAATGGTTTTGAATAGAAACTGTGTTCCAGGAAGATTTTCGTCAACACTGCATGCCCTGCTTTGTCTCCAAAAGCCCTGCTTAACTATCCTTGGCTCTTGTATTATTCAGAAAATGTTGCTCATTAATATAATTAAGGTCAACAGAGTTAGGTCAGTTTACACCAGATGCCTTTTATCACAATCAACTGAAAGACATTTCTGTTCAAAGAAGATTCTGCAAGATCTGTTTCACCTAGCAATGCACACGTTTTTAATTTTTTTATTTCTTTATCTATATTTTCTTCAAACCTATTGGTTTTGAGGACAGTCTGGTTGAGAAAATCTACCTGTATATATCGAGTACTTTGAGAAGGACTAGGCTAACGCAAAGAAACTTTGGCCTGCACGTGTCGATCCTTGTATGTTAAACTACTTTAGTCTATTTATGTTAAGACTGATGGTGGTTTGTCCAATGCTAGGCCTGTCATAACTTTTTGTTGGGCAATATATTGTCACAGATATAATTGCGATTATGCAATATTATTGTCATTTTAAGACCATTTTATGCCTCTGAATATCCCCCATTTCTAGAAAAGTTGAGACATTTTGTAAATTGCAATAAAATCCACAATCTGTGATTTTGTTAATTGCCTTAAACCTTTTTTAACTGACAAAAGTACAAATAAAAAGTTTTCCAATCTTTTCACTGACCAACAAAATTGTATTTTGTGACATTTTTTTATTTTGATGGCTGCCACACACTACAAAAAAGTTGGGACAGAGGCAAAATAAAAGTGAAAAGATTATAGAATATCCAAGTTAAACTCTTTTGAAACTGTCCACAATAAGCAGGTACTTTGTAATAGGTGAGGGTATTGTGATCTTTGCAAGCATGCAAGATGGGTCATGACTCACCACTTGCCACATTTCATGAGAGAATTGTCAAAGAATGTATGTTTTTCACCATCTATCATACATACTACTGTGAAAAGACTCAGGGAATCTAGAGAAATCTCAGTCTGTGTAGGGCAAGGCAGGAGACCTCTGTTGAATGTGTGTGACCTTTGAGCTCTGAGATGGCACTGCATGAGAAACCATCATGCTACTGTGTTAAAAATAACCACATGTGTTCAGGAGTACTTTGGAAAACCGTTTAAGAAATGCAACTTGCATCTCTGTTACGCAAGGAGAAAGCTATACATCTATTCATCTGTTCGTCTTCACGAGTATGCACGTAAACACGGTCGGTTTTGTCGTAAGTGAAGTGAACAGTTGTGTAACTGTTACGTACCTCCCAGTCTAGGGGGTCAGGGAGGCAGTAACAAGGAAATTACTAAAGCGTTGGCAACCAAGAACTCTCATCTCCTGTCCCACCACTCTACAAAGAAAAAATCACACTGATTTTTGTAGCACTCAAGAATGACTTTATTTAGTCCAAAGTACAAAAAAAAAAGGGGGAAAGCATCAATAGGCTTCAGGAGGGGACAAGGCCAAAACAACAAACATAAAGTTCTAACCTTTTTTTTAGGGGGTATACTTTCTTAACCTTTCAAAGCAAGATTCAAAATAAATGACAAAGTTCTTACCTTATTCCCTCTCTAACCAAACACAGGAGAAAACATGGACGTGAACAAAAATGGCATCCACCTCCCTACGGCTTCCCAAATTAACTAAACCAAAATTTTATAATCAAAGTCACAATTTTTTAAGTGTTTTAAACTCAAGGCTCTTTCAGTAGTCAAATGAAGTTAAGAAAACTTAGCTCAACTGCAGTCCAAGTCTGCTTAGGTCAACAACAACAAGTAATCAACAAGTTACAATCAACAATGAGAATTTTAACACACATGCTACAACTGTGAGGCAGGAGAAGACAGTCTGGCAGCCTGGAGTCAAAAAGGAACTCAGCAAACTGGGTTTTCCTCTCCAGCTTTATCCACAAGCCTTCTCAACCAAGAGCCAATGGTGACAACCAGGAGATGATTGTAATTGGTGTCAGCTGGTCTTCATTTGCACTCAGGAGGGAGAAAGAGAGAGAGAGAGAGAGAGAGCACAACAACAACAACAAAAAAACACCAAAACATTGTACACATAATAATTACGCCCTGGGACGTAACACCCCCATCACCAAATTTACAACCAATGGCTTGTAAATACTTTACATGTACAGTTTCTTTCACAGGTACCGTAACACGTGCATGTGTAACAGTATATTGGATCCGTGCACTTGGTCTTAAAGTGACAGCAGCCTAGTATCCTGTTGCTGTCTCTGATTTTCTCATTGTCTTTGTTGTTTGATTAACATTAATGACACTCACTGCTCTTGAATGACTAACTTTTGTAGTCTTTCCTACAAAATCCATTGGCCTATCCAATGCCAACACTCTTAGTGACATTTCTGACAAATTGTTTCTAATCCCACCTATTGAAAACTATAAAGCTCTATCCAAAAACATACCTTTGGCATCAGACAGTTCAGCTGGACACATCTGTACCCACAGGATGGGGTGTAACCTGAAATGATTTAGTCTATATTAGTATTCTGTTTCATCTACAGCCAGGAAGGAGTGTGTGCGAGTCTCAGACTGCTCTCTCTTTGGTCCACTGCACCATGGCGGATGGTGTCAGACATCTCCAGCTGGAATGGCCGTCTGCCGCCCCTCCGTCCTGGGAAGCAAAGCGCCTTCCAAACGTCTGAGAACCAGATGTTGTCACCCCAAAAATTACACTAAAGGATTAGCACACATACTTACACTGACACACACAGACAGCAGCAGCAGCAAATAACTGCATTCCCAACACCATTTGGCCATCAGAGGCTAGTAGTTTCCATCATCTCCATATTTCATTTCCTGCTGTGGATCTGAAAGCACATCCCCAGAGGATTTCTGGCTGTCATACGTCACAAGCGCTAGCTTACACCAGTATCTGAGAAAAACCATTGATGTTTACCAGCATTCTCAGACACATCTTTCCCACGTCTGCCTTCCTGTTCGCCTCATCAGTTTTCTGTTGCTTTCACAACAGTGTTTCGAAATAGTCTCTGTTCTTTCTTTCAGGTGTAATGGTTGGTCTAGTGAGATTGAATTTAGCTAGATGGTTGACAAGGGAAGTTTTGTTGTTGTTGTTGTTGTTGTTGAGATGTTACAATTAAATGTTTTGAGTTGCAATGCCCAACCTTTTTGACCAATACATTTTCATGACTTTTTTCAGTTATTAAAAATGGATAAGGAATTTTAGAATCATTGAATCAGTCAATCAACCAAATCATTCAAAGGAGCTGCATGGTTTAAAATAATGATGGACTTAAATGAATTTCCATTTCTTTCCCATGACTTTTTCCTTAAAAATCATTTAGACTGGTTTGTGAATCGGTTCGACTGATTCATTAAAAATATTTTTTTTCTAAATACCCCACAAATCACTGCATTTCCTTGACTTCTCCATGAGCTTTCCAGTCAATTGTGGTAAGTGGATAAGGGTTTTTGAAAAATCGATTAATTTCAGACGATTAACTAAAAAATTCTATGATTTGCAAATCAATTTCCCTTATTCATTAAATGAAACTGATGCAAAATAATTATTTCCTTTAACATTTACATTAAATGAGTTAAGTTGTACAACCCAACCTTCTTGTACAACCCAACCTTAATGACTAATGAATTCTTGACTCAGAATTCAATACATTTTCATGACTTGTAGATAAGGATTTTTTTTAAATCATTTAATTTCAGATCGATTTACTAACAGATCATTCAGGGCTGTGTTTCCCAAAAGCATTGTAATCCCAAGTAAAATGTAGACCATTTGTGCTAACATCACTTTTGTGAATCGCAGCCCTGACCAAAGAGTATAGAAGCCCAAGAGGCGAAACTCAATAGAACGCTCCATAGCAACAGTTGCCCCCATGACGTGACGGCGCGCCGCCATTATGGACTGAAAACTGAAGGAAAATGCCGAAAAAAAATGGGAGTCAATGGCACTGAACCAACTTAACATAACAAAAAACTTAACATAACTAATTTTTTTCTGGCCGTCATATCTAAATATGAAAACAATTTAAAATACATTAATGAGGATGACCGATGTTAAATGACAGAAAATGTTACGTTTATGTGTTGGTTATGCATGGCCTAATTACCCTTAGGAAAATAGTATTTTGGGACAAAATATTACTATAGAAGGACTATAAGACTACTATAGAAATACTATAGCGGCTCGTATTCCTATAAGATTACTTTAATATTTAGTCCCAAAATACTATAAGATTCCTATAGTACTTTTTCGTAAGGGTATGTCCCCCACCGAATTGGCTTCATCAGCCTACCCTTACGGTTTGCAAAGATACAATTATAAAATTACTGCAAACCTTTAATCTATCAATATTTATGTTCTATTATGCATTTTCCTTGTTATATGAATAACAGTCAGACACACAGTAATAAGATATTTATTCAAATGTTGATCACCATATGATTTGGAAAAATAAATAAATAAATACAATTATAAATGAACATTTCTAAAGACAGTTAATCTTTTACATAGAATATCACAAAAATATTAACAACTTGTTTTTTCATCATCTTCAGTGAAAGTGCACACAGTGAACGTTTCAATGGCAAGAATAAAAACAATATATGAATGTCCTATTACAGGCGGAAAGGTAGGCTACAAAAAAGATGTGCAATCTAGCAAGTGCACGCATGAACTATAAACAGTACTAAAATGGAAGTGGTGCCAAGATCTCAGTAATTAATCAGACACCACCATCTATTGTGTGTGCATTTGTGTATGAGACGTTTTTTTGTATTTTTTTCTTTTTGTGAGAGAAGAGGCATTGATTTTGCCATTGACTGGCGCTAACGATTTCAGCAGCTTTCAGTCCATAATGGCGGACGCGCCTCCGCAGCGCCATCTACAGACTGTTACCCATAACACAACAGAGTTCGCCTCTTGGGCTTCTATACTCTTTGCCCTGACTGATTTGGAAATCAAATGATTTGATTCATTAAAATAAATTGCCGTAAAATAATGATTTCCCAACAACATTTATAGTATTCATTTAGCACACACTTTTATCCAAAGGGATTTTACCATGACTTTACCACACTTTTCCAGTCTTTCAGTCTTTGTTGATGATTTTTTAATCATTCAATTTCAGACCATTTGTTAACCAATCATTCTGTACTGTGAATCGATTTGACTGATGCATTCAAAAGATCAAACTCAAAAGAACAATTTGCTCAATATCACTGAATTCCCATGAGTTTTCATGACCATTCCAGTGGTTTGTGATGATGGTTTTTAAAAACAAAAACAGTTCAAACCATTTTGCAAATAGTTTCAACTTTTCATTAAAAATAATCGATTCAAAAGACAGACTCACTCAAAAAAAAATCAGATATCACTAATGAGAGAAAGTTTGAGTCTACATAAGCTCTATTTAACCAATGAAATATTTTACAGCAGAGCATTTCCAAGCCTTTACAGGCCAATTTAAGTATTCCCTTTACATACATATAGGAACCTTGGAGTTACAATTACAAAATGCAGTGGCATGAACCTTCTCACATGCGTCTTGGCGAAACAAATTAGAATGACGATAATTTTATATGGATATTAGTCAGCCATTGACCTTTTGCACATCAGTATTAATTTTCTCCATGTGGACAAATGGATCTTGACACACTATCAGTCAAACTCCAAGAATTAGAGTCTACACATATTATGTGATATTTTATTTATACGTCTATAATTACACCAGTTACATGTTTTAAAAATTCATCCATTGTGGCAGGTGTAAATGATAGCCAATGATCTGAGGAGAGAGGCAGAGAGTGAGAATGTTAATCTCGCCACAGCAACTAAGGCTGATTGAGGGTTGAAATATGAATGAATTGAATTCATCATCTGGAACATACACAAACTGTTCCAATACCGCATGCATGTGTGCTCAAGTGTAGGATTGAGAAATTACTGTGGGTCTTTTGGGGAATTGCAGGGTCTTGACTAGAAGTGTTAAATAAATGTGCTGGGAAATTGAGGTTAGAAGGGAATCTATGAGCAATTAAAATCGGTTTAAATGAGTATTGGCTGGGAAGAGCCTTACAGACCTTTGAATAAACAGTCATAGTACCACAGATTGCATCATACAGTATGTGGCCACCCGAACATAACACACATAACACACACACATGTGCTTGTTGTTTGTCCTCTTTAACATCTCTCTCTCTCTCTCTCTCTCTCTCTCTCTCTCTCTCTCTCTCTCTCTCTCTCTCTCTCTCTCTCTCTCTCTCTCTCTCTCTCTCTCTCTCTCTCTCTCTCTCTCTCTCTCTCTCTCGATGTTGGCTTGACTTTATTAGTAATAGATTGGCTGAAATAAACAAACATGCTAATTAGAATAGGGTTATTTGCAGTTCACTTTGTACAAAATTGCACACAATGTTGAGGAATTTAGTATTTAGTATTATTTGTATTTTGACATATTCTAATAAGATATATTTCTGCCATGACAACACTCTCTGTGTGTTTGGCATGATAATGGGTATGACAATGTTGATATGTTTGGTCTTGGCAGAATAGATCTGCTACGTTGCTGCTGCTGTACGGGACTTGCTACTGCCAATACATACACGTCACACCGCTGTTGTACAATAAAGCATACATGAATTACCCATAACAGATCTATACAGGTGGAGCTGGGGAAGGTGGAGGGTTTCTGAAAGTGTGCTGCACTGCTACACCAAATGCTGAGCAAGTATCTGAAGGTTGATCAGCGAGCTCTTTGGCTATTGTTAAAGCAGCAAACAATCAGCTGTGCCCTATAGAGAATGATGTGATTGCAAGCAGATTGAGTTAAGGACCTATCAGTCTGTGCCATCTAGAGTTTCATGGCAGAACTTTGTATTTAAAGTCTTGAATATTGCTGTAAATCTGTGGTTATTAAACATTGTTAAATTAGACCAACATTACACAAAGCTAGTATATGTCAGTCATTGAATTTCAAGGGCTGTCAAAGTTGGCAATGAAATGAATGTCTGTTGTTTTAATAATGATACTAACACAATTTATTCATTTTGAACATTATAATACTTTCATTCAACAAATTAAATATCGCCCTTGATTGAAAAACTGTCAATCATAACAAAGTTAATATGAATGCCAGCATAGTGCAAGCCTTTGGGAAAAGCATCATTACATCATAATCATGTATAATTGCATCATCACGATTGGGAGAAGTTGCATTTATAGACTGTTTTCATTTTTACATTGAGTTCCATGCTTCCATTGCGTTTCTCATAAAAAAAGGATTAAAAAAGCTAATTTCTACAATGGCTGTTATTGTATAGGAAAAATGTTATTTAGTGTTTAAAAATTTAGCATTCTGAAATGTCATATGATCCAACCAACATTAAAAGACAAAAATAAACCGGAAAAATCATAGCGAGAACACCTGAAGACCCTCATGTGTCAGTTCAGCAAGTCTGTTAAAATATCAGATAATTTGACCTTTTCATAACAAGGCAATGCTATGTGGTGGGACTCCCCAAAAAATGTAAATAAAAATAATTATGGATGAATAATTTGAGATATATAAAAAAAATAAAAAAAAATAAAAAAAAAACTTTACCTTGAATTAATATACAAATTATTTACATTAAGAAACATAAAATAATAATAATACATTTACACGCACGTGTATTCAAGGAGTAAGGAAAATACATTATTTTTGCTTGATTTGTATACATTTATTTATTTTGTGTTTTAAGATAGATAAAAAAATAGATATAAAAAAAAACTGTCATTGAACCTCTAGCAGATACTGGCAGGCAGTGAAGCGTTCTCAGCATAGGTGTAATATGAAATAAATTAAAAAAAGCCCCCCCCCTTTGGATACTCTTGAGCAGTTATGAAATACATGTTGGATTTACAGTATTGTGTGGCCATGAAATATGAAGCTAAGGCCTGGACAGGGAGCTGAGTGGAGTGTTTTTTTTTTTGTTTCTTTCTTTCTTTTTCCCCCAAATGCTGCTGTAATGCTTTCTTTCTTCTTTTTCCCCCAAATGCTGCTGTAATGTCGTCTACAAAGGAAGGCTGGTCATGTAGGATGATACATTACAAAGCCTTTAATACACCTACAAGCATCCACTGTTACTTCTAATTATCCAGTTCCTTTCCACTCAGTTCAGTATGTCTGAAAGGCACACACAGATATAGTAAAGTGTCTTTAGCCAAACTAATTTATGGAGGTATGTAGAAAACAAATACTGTACATCTAGCTGAGTATTAAATAGTTTTATGTAATTGATTTGCCAAGTAAAAATGTCAACTAACCTTTTCAGCAAATTATTTTTGGCCATTTATTAGATATGGCAAAATCCATTTTCTACAGAAACTCTTTCAAAATTTGTCTACGCATGCACTCATGTCTCAACAGATCTATCTTGGAGCATATCGTTCAGTATTTTTGCTTAGAGATTAATTTTGTTGTACTGAACACACTGTTCAGCTGACATCTGAGATCAATTAAATTATTACATTTAATGTAAGGGTGTGGAGTACCTGCCATCTAAAATGTTTCTCTTCAGCTGTTGATGACTACATTTAAACTCAGTGCCATAACTTGCCTTTAATTTTACCCCATTAAATTAATTAAGCTTTTTTAAATAGCTTTTATTTGTTTGAGGGTGGGAAAAGAGTGGGAAGTGAGTGGTGTAATTCCCACTGGCTGTTTAACATTTCAGAATGTCAAACTGAGTAATAACGCACATTTACACAATGCTGATTTGTAAGTTAAGATTTCACATTTTCCTTTCAGTTGCTATATAACCTTTACCTTTTTTTGTTGTGAAAACATCAAGATTAAACAAGTCCAAAGGAATAATTGGAAGAAGTGTAGGTGCATCTGTAATTGTTCCTGTTTTAATGTGGTTTAACTCTTGGTTGTCATAAAACAGATTTGTCAAAACTTAAAAAAGAAAAGAAAAGAAAATCGGTAGAAAACTATTATCAGCATATTTTCTCTTAGGTTTACGGACATTTACTTCCACCCTAAAACAGTGAAAATGCGTATTCAAAATAGCAAACAACTGGTGAAAATGCGTAATTCAAAATAGCAAACAACTGTTAAAAAAAAAAAAAAGGAAAAAAAGGAAAAAAAAGAAAGAAATCAGAACCGATACATTAGCCTGTATGTGTCACAGTTCTGTTCTGTCTGAGTGTTTTTGTCACTGGTCACATGTTTTCCTTTGTTCTGTTTTCCCGCCACTCCTTGGTTTCCATGGTTACCCTCATTAGTTAATTTGTATCACCTGGTTTCTCGTTAGTCATGTCAGCTGTGTCTTGTTTCCCTGATCTGTTCTCCCTTGTATTTAAACCCTGAGTTTTGTCTTGTTCAGTGTCGGTCAATGTTTTATGTTAGGCTTTCTTTGCCTGAGCACACGCTCTCTGTTCCTTGTTTTTGTGAGATTGTGAATTAAAACCTCGTATGTTCACAGAGCGAAGTATCATACATATATGGCCGGTTTCACAGACAAGGTTTAAGCCCAGTCCCAGACTAAAATGCATGTTTGAGTTGTTTTAACTGAAAGCAACTTGCACTGGCATATCTTAAAATGGGTCAGTGCCATTGTTTTGTCTCAAGATGAACATGAGTGTTTTTTTGTTAGTTTTTTTAAGGCACATTTATAAAAGCTACTTAAATGTCCTGGAATAATCAAATCATTGTCTGTGAAACTGGACCATACATTATAATGGTGATCATAGTACAAATAATCATTGCAGTGCAAAAGAGTTTAGAATAGTATTGCAAAATAGTAAAATGTACAAAATCCACTCTCATGAAAACATGGAAATGAATCATTGAAATGAGTCATATATTTCTTAATAATTCCTCCTTTTTTGTTTTTCCTTCATATGCTCCAGCTAAAAATCTGCTTTGACTGATATCTGATATAAATTAGTACATCAAGATATAACACATCAAACATTTAACAAAACTGACATGGTAGGATTAAATATCGCCGGTAGAGAAATCCGAAGTGAGATAGGAGATGACGTATTTTATCACAGATTTGGTGGCGTATTCATTACAGAACACTTCAGCTGTAAAAAAAAAAAAAAAATCTTTCCACTGTCACTGTGATCCAGCCACAGGAAGGCCAAACCTAATCTGATTGGATAGATTACACAAACATATTTTTATCTGCCTCTTTGTTGTCAAGACACCAGAGGGCTTGTCAGGAGGTATCCAAACAGCAAATTCCTTTGATATATTTTTGTTTCCGACCAACTTGACAGTTCCTCAGAGGAACAGAAGCGTTAAAAGAAAGGTCACCTTTGCTGCGACGCGTTTTGCTGACAGTTCGCTGGGGATGTGAGGGTGCGCGAGGATACTGAGATGATATTTGGGGCCTTTGAAAGGCAAGCGGCAATCCGCCCGATTACAGCAGGTACAATGACATGCCCGCAATAAAGAGCCGTGGCAATCTCGCCCCGCAGCCCAATTTCTCCTCCTTCCAACCGCGCGTGAGATTATTTGAGCCTCGCCAAATGTCAAGGGCATGATTCTCTTAGATGCCTAGCAGGAAATAACCCACCGTTGCCCTCGAAACAAATGAAACCGCGTTCAGGGGTTATCTATTGAAGATGGAAAGCCAAAAAAACACTGTGTGCTTTGTGTAACGGCTTGAACAAGCATCAAACGTGTAAACACACATATATAAAACATCAGTCTTGGAGATAAAGCTTTCTTCAGGAGGAGAATTTTATCGATCAGTGATAGCAGTGCACTCTTTGGGACGCTTGTTTATGCCTAGCACTTCACACTTCACTCAGCACTGCCTAGTGTTTCTGGCTCACACTGGACTTCAGTAGATTTTCGGTGGGATTGCTGAAGTGTAATTTTTCCGTGTTGTAAGATATCAAGGTGAAAGGGGGAGCAGGGGAGAGGTTTCGTCTGTCATGATTGTTGGTAGTGTTTTGTATCAACTGTCAGCTCTCAGCTGTGTTTGAGTTTTAGCAGTTTTTCTTAAAGTAGAGGTCTTGACAAAGGAGGTCAATAAATCCTGTAGCCGAACCTATAGAGTAGTGGAAAATGTCCAATGTCCACTTGACACTTTTCAGGGCTCTCCAAAAAAGAATCAGATCCTAAACACACTGAAGTATTAGTTATTACATATAAGAAATAACATATTTAATAATCACTATGAGTCCTTAATGACGATGAAGCCAACACCAGCCAGGACTTCAGATGATGTCAACTCAATATGGACCACTGCCAGAATTTTTATATATTGTAATCATTATGATCACAACTTGTAATAACTGTATTATCTTTGAACTGTGCACTGTTTACATATGGAGATTACTTGGACACAGTCACCTCCTCTGATAACAAATTATTCTAAATTGTAATGTAGACAGATGCAGATTCTAAAAAGCTGCTCTGAAACGATATGTATTATGAAAAGCGCTATATAAATTAATGTGAATTCAATTGAATTAATAGTAAGAAAATCTTGCACAGCAATCGGAAAAAGACTCGAAGCCGAGAGAAAGCCTGATTTCTGATTCTTTTAGAACATCGTTCCACAATGGTAGTCAAAGTTTCAGCCAAAGTTTATATTTAATTGTTGCTTTGCATACCTGATTGCCACAGAATATGTTTTTTAGAGCTGTGTTGGTTTATCACAGTACATTTTTGTAAATTAGCTGAAATTATCATATTTTATTCCAAATTAAATGCTAGTCATCATCGAGTTGACTATGTTCTCCATACCTATCATTTAAGAGTTTGCTTATTTACATGTTCAAATATTTATTTTTAGTCAAAATTTTTTTTTCATGTATTTTTCTTTTTTAATAGGCCTACAGTATGTGAAAAAACAATGAAGCTTTCTGTTGTTTTAGCTAAAAATAATTCATGCATTTAAATGGTAAGTCAAATATATCAATTTAATATTTTGTAAGTATAGGTCTAGTGCCTACACAAAATGTTGTATTTGGGTCCTTCACTAAAGCAAATAATTTTTCCACAATGACCAATCAAAACACTAGAAACACTGATTACTATAGTGAAACTTTAAGAAACACTCATGCATTTTAGAACAAATCATACTTTTCAGCAGTTTTTATGTGTATGTAATTATGCTGCTCGCAACTTTATTCAGAAGTTCCATTCGCCTCTCACAAAAACTCTCTAAACGGTCTTTTTAATCAGTTTGCATTGTTCACAGCTAAATTATGTGGGTTGATAGAATTAATGTTAATATTTCATAATTGTTATCTTTGTATTCAGGCTCATTATTTCATTTGCAACACATGCTGTGGATGGAGATCTTTATATGTGGATGAAATGCACTTCAGACTGTAACACTAAGAGTAATTGAGGGCTTCACAACTACCATTCAATGTGCAGTCAATTCATGGAGCAAGGTTGCACATTAGATACATAGACAAAATGATGGCAGTCTGTTGAAGTATAGATTGCCATACTATTTAACCATATAGGCTGAGTTTTCAATACTATGCCATTACTGAAAATATTTTTAAATCAAAAAAAAAAAAAAAAGGTTTTGCAGAATGTTAAATATTTTAATATTCAACACAGCTCTTTTCCAATAAAAGTGAATAGTGACCAGGGGCTGTCAAGCTCCAAAAATTCATACCATCATTTAGCGTGGAGTTTTCAGCAGCAATTTTCAGCGGCCATTATTCCAGTCTTCAGTGTCACATGATCCTTCAGATATCATTCTAATATGCTGTTCCCTTTCAAGGGAACTCGAGCTGCGTCGAGACGTGGTGGGAACGCCCTGCGTGATTGCGTCGTGAAGCACATGTATAATCAGTCCAATGGAAAGACGAGACGTCATAGGCGGGTGACGTC
>FLSR01000165.1:548564-575692 GCA_900092035.1 Leuciscus waleckii
TTATAAAAGTATAGAAGATAAAATATAAAAGCGATAGAGCAAAGCGCGGAGCAGTAAGCAAGAGCAGTAAGCAAGAGCTGAGCAGGAAGGAAGTCAAGGAATAAGGAATTCAAAGCATGTAATATGTTATTATGACTCCTTTATTTATTACAGTATCAGCTTTGATTTTGGTATATAGGCTACTCAATGTAAACAGGCTATTGCAACATGACAAAAATACAAAGAATGCTTTACTTTTAAGTTAATATCTGTATTTTGCCTTGTAGCATGAACATACAGTACAGACCAAAAATTGAGTTTCTGAAGAAAAAGGACTCCCTTGTCTGTCGCTGAATTATAATGAAAGGCCTTGGCTCCTATTGTGCTGGCTCTGTGGGGCTATAAGACCAAATATATAAAAATGTTATACCTTACACTTACAGTACTAAAATTGACATACTCCTATTTAGTGCAAAACTGCAAAACATCACATTGTAGCTAAATGCAAAACACTATTGCAACGAAGCAAATGATGTGAAATATACTATTATAAAAATATACTTTTATTGACCCCTTTCCGTGGATGAAAAACACTGAAAAACACTGATTGATCGATATCATGTATGAGGAATATAACGTACATTTCGGGTAAGTTGTACTGTATCTTTCAACAGCGTCGTGTTTATTTACTATTAGCTAATAGAAAGGGTCGGTTCACGTGCCGTTAGGGATCTGTTTATATACTGTCTATGGATCTGCACGTCACATTTACAAGCGCCAAAACGGTATTTATTGTTTGAATTTCGTAATAGAATTGACAGAATTTGAGAGCTGAGATTTTTTTTTACATCATAAGTACCTGCTCTGTCTAGTCTGTCGGTCTCCGTGTCCTCTTTGCTTCGCGATTTTTCTGTGCGTGAGAAAATGGATGTGTGTGTCGTGAGAGCGTGTGAAAAGTGTCAATCGCGTGAGTCTCACGGTGAATGCGTGACAGTTGGCAGTTCTGGGTTTTTAAACCCAAAGCTTACGATGAATGGCTAGCAGCCAGTGGCCGGTGCAGTCGACATGTTTGTTGTCCTCTCATGTGTGGCCGCGCGCCGCAGTTACGTAGGCAGGTTATAGGTAACGGAGGGAGGGGAATAACAGCGAGCTCGTCAGACGTTTCCTAATAATAAACATTGTTCACGAGTCCCGCAGCTCGAGTCCGAGTCGAGTCTGAAGTCTTTCGAGGACGAGTCTCAAGTCGAGTCGGAAGTCACGCTGTGTGCGACTTAAGTCGCACTCGAGTCCGAGTCTCAAACTCGAGTCCCCATCTCTGCTGTACGGTACCCGAATTGTTAAGAGAGCACTGCCTCTTAACTGCCTCTCAGGCACTGCCAAGCCAGGGGGCAAGTGTCAGACGTGGCATCCCTGAGACAGGCCACCCAGGGATGGGGGGACGAGCTCTTCAGATGGTTCCTGTACGGTACCCAAATTGTTAAGAGAGCAAATTCCTCCATCCCTGGGTCACAAGAGGGCGAGGCTGGTGGTGTGCGATCCTGTAGGACAGCCTTGCACCCCTCAGCCCCCTCTTTTTCACCAGCCGGCAGCATGGTGCGTTCGAGGATCCGGTCATTCGCCTTTTCACACATTCCCTGTTGCCCCGTGGAGACAGGTAAGTGTTGCACTGCACACTCAGACCACGCTTCGGGCCACCCGAGCAGTGCTCCTGTCTTTTTGCGTGCATGTCACTGTCCTACTGGCGAAGGACCTTATATAGCCACTCCCTCCAGCCGATATGAGGCCAGTTTTTATAATCTCGTTCAAGAAGAGAGTGTATCCGGTCGGTGCTATACAAAAGTGAGAAAGGGTCCCACTGAAACAACTTTCAGAGGCTCCCAGGGCATATGGCAGACGCAGCCGTATGGCTTCCTCCATATGAAGACCTCTTTAGCACTGGCTTCATGGTCGAGTCACGAGGTGACCGTGGCATAGCGGCATGCCCTGTGTGACAACAGATCACCCCGGCCTGCCGCCAAACCCTCAGCCTGGGATCAGACCTTTCGTTTCTCCGAGCCAACGCTCCTAGAAAGGGGTCCACTAACACCGACTGAGGGGCCATGTACAAAGGGCATGCTTTAACGGAGGCCTGGGCGACCTCCGACTGCATTGGCATTCATTGCCTCGAGTTGTTGCAGTTCACCTCGCTTTGAGCCACCCCTGCTCAGCGAGCTGGTACTGGTCTGAAAAGACAGCATCGCGACCGTTGCGCTAAGCTTCCCTCAAATGTCACAACTTGCCCGTCACCTCCTCTTTGGAGTTAGAAGCTTCTGAGGTCGTTTCAATCCACTATTTCTTTCTGCCGATGAGCCTCACGACAGTCTATGCAGGGAGAGTGAAGACTCCATCCCCAGGCGGTCCAGCTGGGCAGGGACCACTTCGGGGCCGCACAGTTACATCTGTTTGCCTCTCCGGATTCGTTCCTTTGCCAGTTGTGTTATTTCTGTCCGAGTGGACAACCCTTGGACAGACATTGGCTCTCAGCTGGCCCCAGGGCCCTGCAGAAATGCGTTCCCCAGTGAGCCTTCTAAAAAGGCTATGCGATTCATTGTAGCTTGGCGCCCATTCAAGTTCAGTGATTTTCATCACACTCAGGTGTTGAGCAGAGATGCTCCTGAAGCTCAGTGAATTTCATCACACCCAGGTGTTGTGCAGAGATGCTCCTGAAGCTCAGTGATTATCTTCACACCTAGTGTTGAGCAGAGCTCCTGTTTTGTGCGCGCATGTTTCTTGCACGTACTGTGCTAGGTCAGGAGTGGAGCAGTCTTGATAGTTGCCCCTTATTGGCCCAACCAGACCTAGTTCTCCTCGACAGCCCTTCCTGACTTTCCCCTTAATACATTCTCAGGGACGGGGCATTATGGCACCCGCGTTCAGACCCCTGGAGAGATTCCAGGCCGGTCCTAAAAATGGACGTGGAGGTTCAGGTGCCTACCGCAGGATTATGTGGTAGTCACCATCACTTCTGCGAGAGCACCCCTAAAAGGAAGTGTTGCTTATGCCAAATAGAAGTGGAACCTATTCGTTGAGTGAGTCTTCCCTCGTGAGGAGATCCTGAAGGCATTTTTCATTTTCATTCTCCCTAAGCGTGATCCCCATTCAGTCGGTGTCGACTACGTCCTCCGTTCCCTCCTTCAGGGAACGGTGGGTTGTATACACAATTAGGACGTTACAGGGACTGTTGGTTTTAACTAGCACTCCTTGCTTCAGTAACTTTTCTACAATAGGTTTGATTCCCTGTATAGCTTCCTTACTGATCGAATATTGTTTGGTAACCGGGTGGAGTTCCTGTCAATTTGACTGTTTTTACGCCTGTCAAAAACCCGCAATCATCCTTGTCATTAGCCCAAACTGGATGATTCTGTAAGAAAGTATACTCTGGAGGAATTGCATTATTGGTAGAAACTTGTACTGAGTAAATTTTATGCTAGCAGATTCTGAGGACATGTTTAAAGTTAGATGTACTTGTCTCAGGAGATTGCACCTGTATTTAATGGAGCACATAGCAATTTTGTAGTCAGAGTTTTCGGGCCAAATTGTACCTTTATGGGTGGGGTTTCATACAAAACAGAATCTTCACCTATTACACCAGTTAAACAAAGTTTGGTTTTCTTGTGCGGGATGTTTAAACCTTTAGCCAATTTTGTAGGAATTACTGTAATTTCTGCACCTGTCTCAAGCAAAAAGTCAATCTCTTTCTCTTGTATGCTACCTTTCACAACAAATTTTTTTTTCCTGTTCTTGCTGTGCTCTTAGAATGCTCCAAGAGCCATTAACCCTCTGAGTCGAGAAACGCGCCGACACGTTTTGCTGGATTTTTTTCACATAGCAGCAACATAAACAGTGCCTTTTGGTCTCGCTCCCTGTTTGTGCCATCGATTTGTAAGTCGATCGGCTTGTTTCTCTACCTGTCGAGGAGCCCTAGTTTCATGGGACTCACCGGCTATATGCTGAGGGTGTCCCTGACGAACCTCTGTTTTGTGTTCCGTCTGGTTTGGTGGTCCCGTAAATATCTTTGTTTCAAGAACTGCAATCCTTTGTACAAGTCTGTGACAGTTAGTGCAGCAAGTAGATTCCAGAAGAGGCATTTTCTCTCTTATCCTTGTAGGCAGTTGTGTTTTCCTTTCCCCGGAATGTAAGCTGGTCGGGTAGAAGAATTCTGCGTTTTTGTAGTAATCCAAACTTTGTCGTTTGAGCACTGTGCTGATTTGCTGAAGTTAAAATTAGGTGATAAAAGGAGATAAAATATAAAAATATAGAAGATAAAATGTAAAAGCGATAGAGCAAAGCGCGGAGCAGTAAGCAAGAGCGTCCGAACAGTAGCTAGTACAGTGAAGCAGCATCAGCTGTGGGAGTGTTTCTCAGTGGCAGGTCCTGGGAGACTCGTCAGGGTCGAGGGAAAGATGAGGAACTGGGAGACTCGTCAGGGTCGAGGAAAAGATGAGGAGCTGGGAGACTCGTCAGGATCGAGGGAAAGTTGAGGAACTGGGAGACTCGTCAGGATCGAGGGAAAGTTGAGGAACTAGGAGACTCGTCAGGATCGAGGGAAAGATGAGGAACTGGGAGACTCGTCAGGAAAGGTGAGGAACTGGGAGACTCGTCAGGATCGAGGGAAAGATGAGGAACTGGGAGACTCGTCAGGATCTAGGGAAAGATGAGGGACTGGGAGACTCAAAGAGACTTGAGGCTGTAATTGGTGCCAAAGGTGCTTCAAAAAAGTATTGAGCAAAGTATTGAAACAAATTAATTTAATCCATTTTGGAATAAGGCTGTAACATAAGAAAATGTCGAAAAAGTGAAGCGCTGTGAGTACTTTCCGGGTGCACTGTAAATACAGGGAAAATCTCCTCTTATTTACTTCTTGCCAAATATGATTTCTTCTCTTCTGTGCAGGTCATGTGTTGTGGGCTGTTTCGGGACAGAGGACGTGTTTGTGGCGGGAGGTGGAGTTGATCTGCTCCTTCAACGGCTGCAGGTGCAAACATTCAGCATGAGTGTGTGAACAAGGCGTGTGTTCGACTGGAGTGTGTGTTTGACTGCCGTGTGTTGGATTGGCGTGTGTTCACCTGGCGTGTGTTGGACTGCTGTGTGTTGGACTGCTGTGTGTGGACTGGAGTGTGTTGGACTGGCGTTTGTGGCGTGTGTTTGACTGACGTGTGTGGCGTATTTCGACTGGCGTGTGTTCGACTGGCATGTGTTTCGAATGGCGTGTGTTTGACTGGCGTGTGTGGCGTGTTTCGACTGGCGTGTGTTTGACTGGCGTGTGTTCGACTGCCATGTGTTCGACTGGCATGTGTTTGACTGGCATGTGTTTCGACTGGCGTGTGTTTCGACTGGCATGTGTTTGACTGGCGTGTTCAACTGGCATGTTTGTTCGACTAGAGTGTGTGAATGAGGCGTGTGTTCAACTGGCGTGTGTGGCGTGGGTTCAATTGGCGTGCGTTTTGACTGATGTGTGTTCGATTGACGTGTGTGGCGTGTGGTTTGACTAACGTGTGTTTGACTGGCGTGTTTGACTGGCGTGTTTTTCACTGGTGTGTGTGGCATGTGGTTTGACTAGAGTGTGTTCGACTGGCGTGTATTCGACTGGCATGTGTTCGACTTGCGTGTGTTCGACTGGCGTGTGTTCGACTGGCATGTGTTTCGACTAGCGTGTGTTTGACTGGCGTGTGTTCGACTGGAGAGTGTTTGACCACATGTGTGATGTGCAGCGGAGCCCCAGACACATGCTGATTGTGCTCATCGGGACTCTGCTGGAGCTGTGTGAGAGTCCGCGGGCCGTCACACGTGTGCAGTGCTGGCGTGGCGAGAGAGACCTCACTGCGCAGCAGCTCCTGTTGCAGATCTGGAGGAGCGAGGAGGAGGAGATGGGTATAACGCGAGACCGGCACGTAGTGATTGCAGGTACGAACACATGAACACATAAAAATGCACAGCTTACAGCACCTCACAGGTCAGGGATTAAAACAGTGCCATGCTCTAAGTAATTGACCAACGGTTTCGGCGCTCTGTGTATTTACACTGATCCAGTGTGTTTATTTACACTGATCCAGTGTGTTCATTTACATAGATTTCTAAAGTGAGCATGAAATCAAAATGCGACTTTCTTAATTGAGCCGTCGGGTTCATACCATCACAAAGAAAGCCTCATCATACACTTGTTTTCTTCTCTCCAAAGTAAGTGAGAAGCTGCTCTTTTCAGACTCTCTCTCTCTCTCTCTCTCTCTCTCTCTCTCTCTCTCTCTCTCTCTCTCAGACGTGAAGCGGCATCAGGATGAACCGTCATCAACATCATCTTCACGGGACGTCAGTTCCGCTGTCAGGGATGTGTGGGAAAACCTGTTTGCAAACATCTACTGCATCTTCTGGAAACTGGGTATGAGAGAGGACTGTGTTATTTTCAGTAGTGTAACAGTAGCTAAAATAGCATACATTCTCAAGTAAAAATTTACTTTAAATATCAGCAACTACATAACATGTCAGAATTCAATGTAAGTGAATTGCTGAATCTAGTCATAGGTTTAAAACGCTAATCTTCAGTGCAGTTTATGTGATTAAACACAGTAGCTTGACCAGCTGGTTATCAATGCTGATCTGTAGGATTTGAGCAGCTGTCGGGTTTGAGCGCTGAAGATCTCATCACACTCAGCATCATCCGCAGATACCTGGACTTCAAGGTAAGTCTTCATGACCTGTCAGCCTCGTCAGCATTAATGAGTGACATCACTGCAGACGCTCCTGCTCCACAGGTGGGAGAAGTTTTACACGAGGTCTCGGCTGAGCTGTTGACCGAGGGAGCTACGCCAGTCCCGTCTGATGAAGAAGCCCTGAAGAGCCTTCGACAGGTCAGCGAAGACACGGTGAAGACCGTGCGCTCTCTGCAGCAAAGCATTCTGGGCCGTCAGCAGCAGGAGGAGCTGCAGGAGGAGAAGCTGCTGTATGAAGAGGTAAAACTGACCATCACATGCAGTTCTGCTGTCCGTTTCTCCTGTCTGGCGAAGGGGTTGGTGTGTTTGATCAGTACATGAGAAACTCTTTTCCAGATTGGCTTCACTCATAAGCAGAGAGAGATTGCGGCAGAAGCCTGGAGGACTTACGTGGCCAGAACCTCAAACTACAGCGTCATGAAGGTCTGAGATCTTCATCCTCAACAGATTGGCATGTTCTCGAGTCTCTGCATTAATTCTTGCGTGTGTGTGTGTGTGTGTGTGTGTCAGGAGTTTAAGCGTCTGCGGGAGGAATGCGGCACAAGCGGCCCCGACGCTCCATCAGAACCGGCCCTCGAGGGACCCGAGACACAACACACCCTCTCAGATCAATAAACCCAGTCCCATTCAGAGAGTTCAGAGTCATTTCACAACATATATATATACATTTTATGCTTTTCAGAGACGTTGATATTTCTCATGTTCAGCAGTCTTTACTCCTACAGCATATGTTTACATGCATCGCTTATTCTGGGCGTTTGAGCTCTGAAACCGCATGTAAATTGCACCATCATAATGGATGAAGGGAAAGCATTTGGGTTTCTGCCTCACTAACCCCCGAGCGCATGTATACACCGCTAACTGCTGTGTGGTCTGAGCTGCTGTGTGCATGTAAACACAGCCAAAGTAAACTTCAGATCTAGATCTCGACTACGCTAACTCCACATCAGCATTCTGGATCATCGGACCATCGCTGAGGTCGACCATCATGAGCGATGCGCTGCTTCATACATGACCTCAAGCAAACCAGAAGCCACATCACCAGTGCTGAAGGTCATCTATGATGATTGTGAAAGCGAGCATAATGACTAATAAAATAAGGCAGCAGAATCAGAACAAAACAGTGTGTTTATTAAATGTCCAGTCATCTTTAAGTCAAGTCACATTTATTTATATAGCGCTTTATACAATACTGATTGTTTCAAAGCAGCTTCACAGAGATAACAGGAAAATAATGCAACAAAGTTTGTTTCCAGAAGAAAATAGCATCACAGTCCAGCTTAAGTAAGTTTATTTCTACAGCGCTTTATACCGTACAGATCTTTTTAAAGCACATTCACAGTAATAAACAGGAAAATCATAGAATCAAACTTGAGACAAACATCAAGTATGAGATTCAGATTCAGCGGTGAAGCAGCTCTACAGAAGATGGAAGAGTCATTATGCAGTTCAGTTCAGGTCAACTCTGTTCTGAAAGGGTCAGTGCAGTTAAATCAACAATATTACTGAATATTAAAGTCTGCATGAAATGGAAGTTGCAATGAGAAATTGATTGCGAATTTATTCGGATCGTAGGAAGTTGGTGTTTCTAACTAAGTACAGGTCGTTCTAAAGGCCGAAGCTAGACTGTGGTCAGAGGCTTCACATCGATCAGAATCTCTTGCTGAATTCAGAACTGCATACCAGTATTCTTCTCACACTACCTTCATCATATCTTTCTATCGCAGAAATAGTAAGAGTCGTGTGTGGTTAGGAATTCAGCATCAATCACACACTGTTAATCACACATCCGAATATTTAAACATGATTTCGAGCACTTTTCGCATGCTTTTCAGCTCTGGCAAAGACAAGTTTCAAATCAGCGCTTCTCCAGGAGACTAGCGTTAATGAATCCCCTAGTTTAGCGCCATCTACTGTTCTAGAAGAGGAAGTTGCTCAACTGCATTTGTGAGTCTGGTCCGAGAGATCTCATAAAGAGCAAAGTGTCTCACAATCATAACAGACAGATATGCATTTGTATGCACTAGATTTGGTATTTGTTCAAAGGTTACATGCAATTTGTACAATGGTTTGTATTTATTTGTGAAGTATTATCTTGGCTCATTTATTTATATTTGTAAAACAAAATACATATTTGTTACTCCACTGCATTTTCACTCAAACTGACCTTTGTACTTGCACATTGCTTTCTGTTTGTTTGCGAGTCGAGTTTTCCTTTGCAAAGTAGATCGAGTTTGTTTGCAAAATGCTGGATTTGTGTTTAATTATGGCACATAATTAGCTCCATACCTACGTCACTCATGAACACACACGCGGAACTACGACACCTAGTGGTGATATGGAGCGCGTGCGACTGAAAGCTTTCCTGTAGCTCAGTGGTAAGAGCATTGCGTTAACAACGCAAGGTTGTGGGTTCGATCCCAGGGGATTGCACATACCTATGTATAAATGTATAGGATAACGCAATGTAAGTCGCTTTGGATAAAAGCGTCTGCCAAATGCATAAATGTAAATGTAAATGTAAAAGGGACAAATCAAAGATATTTGTTGTGGTATTCAACATAATGCCACAAGTGTTGTTGATTGACCTTAATTTTATTGTATCTCCACATCCAAATTTGTTACTATCAATAGCATCCGTTGAGCCAAACAATTACAGAGGCATATGTGTCAATAGCAACCTGGGGAAAATATTCTGTTCGATTATTAATATAAGATTGCAGAACTTTCTCAAAACCCACAAAATTCTGGACAAAAGCCTAAACACAGAACATCTGACCACATCTACACCCTCCACACGATCATTGATAAACATGTATACCAAAATAAATCCAAAGTCTTCGCTTGTTTTATTGACTTTGAGAAGGCTTTCGATTCGATTTGGCACGAAGGACTCTTCCTAAAACTACTGGAAAATGGGATTGGAGGGAAAACATTTGATTTGATAAACACCATGTACAAAAACAATACATGTGCTATAAAAATAGGTAATAAACTAACAGAATTTTTCTCCCAACATCAAGGAGTCAGACAAGGTTGCCCATTGAGCCCCACTCTATTTAACATCTATATAAACGAATTAGCCAAAGCCTTAAATAATTCCACTGCCCCCGGCCCAACCCTGACGGACTCAGAGGTCAGATGTCTCCTCTTTGCAGATGATTTAGTCCTTCTGTCAAAACAAAAGAGGGACTACAACAGCTCCTCGATGCCGTAGAGACATTCAGTCAAACGTGGGCTCTCAAAATTAACTTCGCAAAGACAAAAATAATGATTTTTCTAAATAGATCCAGGTGTAGGGAAAATAAATACCTTTTCAGAACAGGAAACCAAGTCCTCTAACACACCCACGAATACACATATCTGGGACTAAAACTAAGTTCAACAGGGAACTTTAATCTGGCTGTGAATGAACTGAAAGCAAAAGCAATGAGAGTCTTCTACATGATTAAAAATACTATTCGACATGAAATTCCAACTCAAACCTGGCTAAAAATCCTAAAAGCAATAATTGAACCAATTGCTCTGTATGGCAGCGAGATATGGGGACCTCTAAACTTGTTTCTGGTTCTGTATCTCCATATCTCAAATCTGCTTTATAACTCCCATACTTAAGAAACCAGGGGGTGATCCATTTAATTTTGATAATTTTCGTCCAATTTCAAATTGACCATTTATCTCTAAGGTAGTGGAAAAATTTATTGCAATTCAAATTCATGAACATCTTTCCAATAATAACTTGTATGAACAATTTCAATCTGGATTTCGTCCCCACCATAGCACTGAGACTGCTCTTGTCAGAATAACCAATGATCTACTGTTGGCAGCTGACTCTGGGCTTTTAACCATACTTGTCCTTCTAGACGCTGCCTTTGATACTGTCTCACATAAGATACTTCTTGACAGGTTAGTGTCTATTGGTATTACTGGTATTACTTGGGTTCTGTCTTGGGCCCGCTTCTTTTCATTATTTATATGCTCCCTCTTGGTTATATTTTGAGGAAATATGGTGTAAATTTCCACTGTTATGCGGATGACACCCAACTTTACCTGTCTGCCAAATCCATTGGTTCTTTTCCACCACCATCTTTGTCCAGCTGTTTAGCTTCAGCTAACTTCCTGAAGGTAAATGGCAACAAAACTGAGGCTTTGCTTGTTGGCACTAGATCTGTTTTGTCTAAATCTAATTGTCTTTCTTTGGGCCGCTAACGTGCTCACCGCGCTCATCGGTACGACTGAACGCTAGTCCTCCACACGCTGAACGCTGAGTCACTGAACGGGGCCGCTAACGTGCTCACGGCGCTCATCGGTACAACTGAACGCTAGTGCTCCACACGCTGAACGCTGAGTCACTGAACGGGGCCGCTAACGTGCTCATCGATACGACTGAACGCTAGTCCTCCACGCGCTGAATGCTGAGTTACTGAACAGCTCGTTTAAACCATAAGCTGTGTCCGAAACCACTCTCTATCCACTATATAGTGCACTATATCGGGTGTCGGCCATTTTGTATTGGTGTCTGAATTCTGAGTGTACGACATCATTCCCTACATTCGTTCACTACTTTATACCCACAATCCTCTCTGAAGTCGAGTGTACATTCGATGTACTCTTGCTGAAGCATTATTTCTTTTTAGCTAAATTCTAACTCGATAAGCATGTTGCTAGCATGTTCTTAACAAGTTACCATAGTTTACCGTGATTTACCATGTCCTAGCATGGTTTACCACTATTTATGTTAAGCATGATAAACCTACAAAGCTGGCACGGAGGCATGTATAATTACATAATAAAGTCATTATGATTGTTATTAATTATTTTATAAAGTTAGTAACATGTAAGATAAAAGTAGTTTTATCAGTACTTGTGACTAGAGTTTCTGCTCCAGCTCCAGCTCTCCGACGCACAGTGTAAACGTCAGCGTCTGAATTCACTCGCTTTTTTGAATTTTTGAAGCCCAAAGTGGGCGGAGCCGGCCGTCGCCATCTTGGCAGCGCATCACTCCCGGATAAACGAAAATGGGCAGCGAGGCGGATTAGCTGAGGTGACGTGACGCTAACAGACAGCAGACAAACGGCTAGTAGTGACATCAGCAGCAATCCACCTGTCACTCAAGTGGCCACGCCCTTAATTATGCAGAACGTTAAGGCTTAAAGGTGCAGTGTGTACATTTTAGCGGCATCTAGTGGTGATGTTGGGAACTGCAACCAATAGAAGTTACGGTGGCCGACAGGAAGTGATGTCGTCGATCTGAGACAGCAGAGAGTAGCCAGTTAAGCAATGAGGTTTCTTTACAAAGATAAAGAAATGTTTAATTAATTATAAAGTAAAACGATATGTTATGCCGGTCTCTAGTGGCCAGTGGATGAACTGCAGTTTAAGTCACTTCAGTGTTGCATTCAAAAGAGAGCCGCTTGGTCTAAACGTGTGTTTCCTCAGGTAACAAGCGAGACCTGGAGGCGGAGCGCGAGGTGCAGTTCGAGGAGGCGTGTAAGCTAGCGGAGGCGAAGGGCTTTAGCGGCGGTGGAGACGTCGGCTAGAGACGCCTGGAGCGTGGAGGAGGCCTTCGTCATGATGGCTCGCCGGCTGCTGATGCAGAACGACACCAGCGTCGCAGACGACCACACACACGCCGTAATGCTGCGGAGCAACTCACACACCGTCAGCCTGACCTCAGCATCATCAGCCGACGAGAAGAAGCCCTGCGCGTGCTGATACACACACGCACACACACACAGCCTGTCCTCATCATCAGCCGCAGAGCAGAAACACTGCACGTGCTGATACACACACACACACACAGTCCTCATCATCAATCGACGAGCAGAAGCCCTGCGAGTGCTGATACACACACGACCGCTTCACTGCCGCTCTGAACACGAGGCTAGGAGATCACGTGACCTCTGAACTGCTCATCTGTGTGTTCTGTTACAGTGATTTCACCACACACACATTATAAAAGCACATTGAGCCAAATCTAACACCTGTGAGCATGTTACGCATCATCAGCTGTGGTGGATATACTGTTACTGTGTTTTCTGATGTTGAATTATGCATTGTTCTTGTGAATGAAGATTTTCTGACCCCACTGACAGACGTCTGCTCTTGTTTTAAGCGCACACTCTCAGAAAACGAGACCCAATATCTTGATTTGATAAAGTTGAGGTATTTGTGGTGTTTATGAAGGTGTTCATCGAGATTCAGTTTCAGCAGACGATGGTGTGGAATGACGACAGCAACACTTGCTCCAACACAACGAACATTTAATAGGGAACGAAAACCTCTCTCTCTCACACACACACACGGTGTTATAAAACAGTTTGTGAACATGGGTATAAAACGAAGATGATCACGTGTGTGTGTCACACCATCTTGAGCTTGACCATGGTCCTCCAGCGGTCCTTCAGGTTGCAGGCGGTGCGCCCCGTGAAGGGGAAGGCGGAGCGGATCGGCTCCCAGCGTCCCACGCCGAAGCGCCGCACGCCCTCTTTCAGCCAGTCCGACTCCTGCACTGTCCACAGCTGACACACACACACACACACACACACACACTCATAAATGTGAGATAGTCATAATTATGAACATACTAAGTCATTATTATGAGATAAGGCATAATCACGAGATTTAAAAAGCTGAAATTATGACATTAAGATTCAACTGACATACTAAGTCATGATTATGAGACAAAAATTCATATTTATGAACATACTAAGTAATCATTATTATGAGAGAAGTCATAAATATGAGATAAAAGAATCATAATTATGAACATAGTTAATATTATAAGGCATAATTATGAGATTTTAAAAAATGATATTATGACAAAGTAAAAATTACGACCATAAAATTGAATTATGACATACTAAGTCATAAATGTGAGATAGTCATAATTATGAACATACTAAGTCATTATTATGAGATAAGGCATAATCACGAGATTTAAAAAGCTGAAATTATGACATTAAGATTCAACTGACATACTAAGTCATGATTATGAGACAAAAATTCATATTTATGAACATACTAAGTAATCATTATTATGAGAGAAGTCATAAATATGAGATAAAAGAATCATAATTATGAACATAGTTAATATTATAAGGCATAATTATGAGATTTTAAAAAATGATATTATGACAAAGTAAAAATTACGACCATAAAATTGAATTATGACATACTAAGTCATAAATGTGAGATAGTCATAATTATGAACATACTAAGTCATTATTATGAGATAAGGCATAATCACGAGATTTAAAAAGCTGAAATTATGACATTAAGATTCAACTGACATACTAAGTCATGATTATGAGACAAAAATTCATATTTATGAACATACTAAGTAATCATTATTATGAGAGAAGTCATAAATATGAGATAAAAGAATCATAATTATGAACATAGTTAATATTATAAGGCATAATTATGAGATTTTAAAAAATGATATTATGACAAAGTAAAAATTACGACCATAAAATTGAATTATGACATACTAAGTCATAAATGTGAGATAGTCATAATTATGAACATACTAAGTCATTATTATGAGATAAGGCATAATCACGAGATTTAAAAAGCTGAAATTATGACATTAAGATTCAACTGACATACTAAGTCATGATTATGAGACAAAAATTCATATTTATGATCATACTAAGTAATCATTACTATGAGAAAAGTCATAAATATGAGATAAAAAAAATATAATTATGAACAGTCAGTCATTATTATGAGAAAAGGCATAATTATGAGATTAAAAAGGTGAAATTATGACACAAAGTAAAAATGAGCATCTTAAAATTTAATTATGACATACCAAGTCATTATTATGAGATAAATCATAATTATGAGATTAAGAAATTGAAATTATGACACCAAAATTTAATGAGATGAAAAGTCGTAATTATTAACATACCAAGTTATTATTATGAGATTAAAAATACAAAATTATGACATCAAAAGTTGAAATTATGACTTTCTATGTCAATTTAGATTTTTTTCCCCTCATAATTATGATTTTATCATAAGTGGAAATGAGCTTCTGTATTTGGCCCTGCATATAATACCTAAATTCACAACAGTGTCTACATCTCCTGTGGTTCAGTCATTCCACATCAGAAACACAAACACAAACTTTATTTACATTTTTTAATGGTATTTGTTGCTCCTGGAGAGAATCAACAGTCCCGAGGAATGATTCATACTTCAGTTCATCTGTGAGTAACGTGAGACCCGCCACCGTGTGCACGAGCTTCACATCGGCTCATTTCAAGGCACGCATTACACAAATAAATAATGTTTGGTCATACATTACAGATTACAGCAGACATAAACACACATTAGAAAAGTTGTGCGTGAATATATTAAAGGAGTAGTTCACTTCAGAATTAACATCTCCTACTACTCCTCTAATGCTGAAGTTGATGATCTGCCCTTGTGTTTCTCACAGCATCAATATGATGCATTCGTTTGCCGTGAGCGTCTCCGGAGAGTCTCAGGTGGGAGTTTTCCGGTCGGGTCGTGGGATATATCGGCTCGTAGCGGCTCTCCACAACACCGGAGCCAAGAGGAGACTGAGTGTGGTGACGCTGAGGACCAGCAGATACACCTGTGAGGAAGAGGAGGAGAGGAAGGTCTATTACTGTACAATCTGCAGTCAGAATAACAGCAACATCTCTGATGACGAAGGCGGGGCTAGCCTGTCACTCACATGAGATCAGCCAATAGCAAACCACAACCATCCAATCAATTCCCCACACACACACAATCAAGCCCCGCCCACATTTGTTCTTGTTCCAGAAGCGTTTCACTCGGATATACGACACAATAGAGGAGAAAAGACCAGCGCAACTTCACTTTCATGCTGGTTTAAACACCAGGGCATTCTGGGAGTAAGCGGACACCACTGACCTCTCGAGAGATGATGCCGGCCCGGCGAGCGCGACTGCCCAGGACGAAGGAGAACTCGCTGACCTGAGCCAGTCCTGCCGACACCAGCCAGCGCATGTGCCGAGAGCCCGGCGGGAGGGCGGCCGACAGAACCAGAACCGCCATCAGGAACTGAAAACAGAACCGCAGAACCACAGAGAGATCCATGATCATGTTCCTGTTCTGGAAATCAGTGTCACGTGAACAAAAATACCTTCATGATGACCAGCGAGAAGGTCAGGACTAGCAGAATGGTGAGCTCGTACAGGACGAAGGTCGGGAACACGTGCAGCCCTGCGGAAAACACACACACACACACACACACAGACGCACGCACACACACACACACACACACACACACACAACAGTGAGGTCGGTGATTCACCTGTCCTGTCTATAATTGTTCATTACTGTTTTGTATCAGGTTTTTTTTATTTGTTACTGCATAGTAAAAATAAGTAAATAAAGTGATTCACCTGTCCGTGTCTCCAGTTCCTCCCTGAATGAATGTGGGCATGACGGCGATGAACAGCCCGAGCTGCACATCCTGCATGACCAGCATTCCCAGTAAAACACTGCTGTAGTCCAGCTCACCTGTCAACGCACACACACACACACACACACACCGATGAGAGGTGGTGTTACAGTAAATATAATCAAACATGACTCCTTGCTTCCACTAGTAGATCTGATCATGTCGTATATACAGAGCATCCGGAAAGTATTCACAGCGCTTCACTTTTTCCACATTTTGTTATGTTACAGCCTTATTCCAAAACGGATTAAATTCATTATTTTCCTCAAAATTCTACAAACAATACCCCATAATGACAACGCAAAAGAAGTTTGTTTAAAAAGTTTGTAAATTTATTCAAAATAAAAAACAAAAAAATCAGATGTACATAAGTATTCACAGCTCTTGCCATGACACTCAAAATTGAGCTCAGGTGCGTCCCTTTCCACTGATCATCCTTGAGATGTTTCTACAACTTTATTGGAGTCCACCTGTGGTAAATTCAGTTGATTGACCATGATTTGGAAAGGCACACACCTGTCTATATAAGGTCAGAGCTAAGAACCTTGCAGAAGAACAACCATCTCTGCAGCTCTGCACCAATCAGATGGAAGCCATTCCTCAGTATAAGGCACATGACAGCCGTCTGGAATTTGCCAAAAGGCACCTGAAGGACTCTCAGGCCATGAGAGACAAAGATTGAACTCTTTGGCCTGAATGACAGAGGAAAGCAGGCACCGCCCAGCACCTGGCCAATACCATCCCTACAGTGTGAAGCAGCATCAGCTGAGGGGGAGCTGTGAGACTAGTCAGGATTGAGGGAAAGATGAGGAACCGGGAGACTAGTCAGGGTCGAGGGAAAGATGAGGAACTGGGAGACTCGTCAGGGTCGAGGGAAAGATGAGGAACCGGGAGACTAGTCAGGGTCGAGGGAAAGATGAGGAACTGGGAGACTCGTCAGGGTCGAGGGAAAGATGAGGAACCGGGAGACTAGTCAGGGTCGAGGGAAAGATGAGGAACTGGGAGACTCGTCAGGGTCGAGGGAAAGATGAGGAACCGGGAGACTAGTCAGGGTCGAGGGAAAGATGAGGAACTGGGAGACTCGTCAGGGTCGAGGGAAAGATGAGGAACCGGGAGACTAGTCAGGGTCAAGGGAAAGATGAGGAACTGGGAGACTCGTCAGGATCGAGGGGAAAGATGAGGAACTGGGAGACTAGTCAGGGTTGAGGGAAAGATGAGGAACCAGAAGACTAGTCAGGATCGAGGAAAAGATGAATGTAAAGAGATATCCTTGATGAAAACCTGCTCTAGAGCTCTGGATCTCAGACTGGGGCGACGGTTCATCTTCCAACAGGACAACGACACTCAGCACACAGCCAAGATAAAACAGGAATGGCTCCGGGACAACTCTGGGAATGTCTTTGAGTGGCCCAGCCAGAGCTCAGACTCGAACCCGATTGAGCATCTCTGGAGAGATCTGAAGATGGCTGTGCACCGACGCTCCCCATCCAACCTGATGGAGCTTTAGAGGTTTTGCAAAGAAGAATGTGAGAAACTGCCCAAAAATATGTGTGCCAAACTTGCAGCATCATACCCAAAAAGACTTGAGGCTGTAATTGGTGCCAAAGGTGCATCAACAAAGTATTGAGCAAAGGCTGTGAATACCTATTTGTATGTACATGTGTTTTTCCTTTTTTATTTTTAATAATTTTGCAAAGATTTCAAACAAACATTGACGTTGTCATTAAGGGGTATTGTTTGTAGAACTTTGAGGAAAATATTGAATTTAATCCATTTTGGATTAAAGCTGTAACATAAAAAAATTTGGAAAAATATGAAGCACTGTGAATACTTTCCGGATGCACTGTATACCAAAGACTGTAAAAAAATATGGCCGTAGTGTTCGTGACGTCACTCGTCAATTGAAGCCCAAAGTGGGCGGAGCCGGCCGTCCCCATCTTGGCCGCGCGTCACTCCCGGATAAACGAAAATGTGCAGCGAGGCGGATAGCGAGGTGACGTGACGCTAACAGACAGCAGACAAACGCTAGTAGTGACATCAGCTGCAATCCACCTGTCACTCAAGAGGCCACACCCTTAATTATGCAGAACTATAAGCCTTAATATATTTTAAACAGATGAGTTATAAAAAAATTCACCCCCCTCACAGTCGTCATGAAGGGCAATATTGGCTTTATAGACCAAAACCACTTTTTGCACCAGACTGTAAACACATTTTTTTCTGCTGTAAAGGTGCCCATTTTAACATGGAGGTCTATGGGATTGAATCTCTTCTGCAGCCGGTCTCTAGTGGCCAGTGGATGAACTGCAGTTTAAGTCACTTCAGTGTTGGATTCAAGAGAGAGAGGGGAAGGTTGCAGCTTGATATATACACACACCACAGCTGTGAGTGGATGGACCAGCACACACATACACACACACACACACACACACACACACACACACACTCACTCACCCTCCTTGGACTCGGCTCTGGATCCTCCGGCTAGAAAGCGAGACACTACTGGAGTGCTGGAGAGAGACAGACAGCAGGAGATGAAGACGGTCTGGGAGGGCTGAAGGTGGAGCATCTTACCCCACAGCAGACCAGCGGACACCATCAGCAGACTGAGACCCCCAGAGCCCTGCAGCGAGATCCTCCACACCTGAACACATCAACAACATCAACAACATCAACATCAGAGAGATCCTCCACACCTGACATCAATAAAACACATGAGCTATCTATCTATCTATCTATCTGTACATAAGGAGGGTCCCTATGAAAGTGGGATCTAGTGACTGACTGGAGATCTCATTTCAGGACTTTACCGTAAGACTCTTCACACTCCTCCACCCTTCGGCTTCAATCAAGCCTGTGAGTGTAAACACCTGTCTTTACCTTGTGGAGGCGTTCAGGTGAAAACTCCAGCCCGACCACGAAGAGAGTGAAGAACACGCCGAGCTCTCCCAACGTCTCCACCTGGACCATAGACTGCAGGAGACACAGCATTACACACACGTTTAGATGTGCACACATGTGTGTGAAGATGCTCGGCGCTCACTTTAATGCTGTTGAGTCCCGATGGGCCGAGCAGAACCCCACAGATGATGTAACCGAACATGGGCGGCAGACCCATCAGCGTACACATCCATCCACACGGCAGAGACAACATCACCACCAACACCAGATCCTGCAGAACACATACACACACACCAGTCAGCTTCATTTCATATTCATATTGAGTTGGTTGAGAAGATTCCCCCCTTCCATGTAAAGCGCTTTGAGTGTCTAGAAAAGCTCTATATAAATGTAATGAATTATTATTATTATTATTATTATTATATTAGACACATGGTTAGAACAGTGTCAAAGTCCCCCTGTGGTGCAATTAAAAACACCTACATTTGTATAGGTTTATATTAGTTAATATATGTTATAATGTAGTAATTTCACAGTTAATCTACAAATGCATGTAGAGACTAGACAAAGGCCAGTCTCACTGATACTAATACAGCCACTGATATCTGGATAAATGATTTCTCCCCCCTAATTTTAAACATTAATTACAGCCATCCAACATTACAGTGTAACTGAAAGCTATACATTTGTAACATTCGGCTTCAAAAAAAATATGACAACTTTTAATTTAAGTCAACTTAAACAATCCTCACATAAACCCATAATAAATGTCATATTTACCTTTGCCCTTCCTGTCTAACAGGACGCATACAGAAATTGAATAAAGTTATCCAACAGTCTGCGCTGCATAAATCATAGATTAAATATAGACTAATGCTTATTAAAGCTACACGAGCTCTTTAGTCAATAGCAGTGAGTCATTTCCTCTGTTACATGAATAAGAGCGGGATCATGTAACGCTACCCAAAGGATGACAAAAATTAACGAATGCTGCGTTTTGCGTTAAATATTTTAAAATAATAAATAAATAAATCGCACGCGTTAATGTTGACAGCCCTAATATATACACACATAAAAGTTTTTTTAAGCCACTACAAGACAGTAAATCAACATTTATACCACTCAAGTCAGTCAAAAGAGACAGTGCTGTGACAAAAAACACAAAGTGAGCTTCAACAGAGGATGTCGAGCTGATGAGGGAAGGTTACTACACATAGTTAATTACTGTCTGCCCTTTTCCTTTTTAACACAAGAGACTTTACGCCGTTGCTTCCTATTATAGCTGCCCAACTTAAATACCTTTCTACAAACGCTGCAGAATCCTACTTTATTTTGACCCCCAGCGGCTGCAACCATGTCCTAAACTGTTGGTCTTCCCTGCACTGTCCCATTTTTCTGGTCTAGTTTTATTCCTGTTGTTCCTGCTGTTCAAAATGCCCGCGTCATCTCCGCATCACGGCAACTTTGCTCCGGCCGGAGGCGATCACAAACTGGTTCCGCGTGTTTTTAATCACACTAACGTACATATTTTGCGACAACAGGCTATATTCAAATAAACTGATAATATAACATTTTCTTCAAAATGATTTCAATGCCTGTAGGATTACAGTTTAATGCTTTTTAATGCCATTTAAGGCCTTAATTATCACCCGCCTCTGACGTTCCGCCACACCATTGGACTGATTTTACTGTGCTTCAAGACGTCATCACGCAAAGCGTTCCCCATAGCGTCAATTCGACGCAACGCGAGTTCCCTTGAAAGGGAACTATTCCTGTCTCCTAATCTAAATGTCATCTTTACAACAAAATTTCTCAATCTGAGAATTACTTGAATTATGAATTATTTTGAACAACATTTTTCATTTGTGAGTTGATAACTGAATGTGATTTCCTTGATCTATGAAACTGCTGTTAAATTACATGGTAAAAAATAATCAAATCAGATTATTGACTCGACATATTGCTCTGTATCTCAAAACTGAAGAAATATTATCAATATGTAAGGGTTAATGCCCGACGAGGTGTCCATTGTCAGGTATTAATGGACGACGGCGAGGCGTGAACCGTCAACGTGCAGCGGAAGTCCATATATACCTGACAATGGACACCTCGAAGGGCATTAACCCGCTTATACCATGGTCACTTGCCAAATAACACATTTTTAAAACATTAGTTTATATTTTAATTAGTTTTACAATTGAAATCGTCTCAGGTTACGATGAGACGATGAGTCAACGCCGCTTTGGGAACGCCTCTGCGTGATTACGTCTGAAGTAGGTATGTCAACTAGTCCAATAGGAAGAATGAGCGTCACGGGCGGGTGACGTCATGACCAGGAAAGGATAAAAGCACATCTGGTGCAACTGGCACTAGCTTCTAGAGCCGAAGCAAAGTCGATCACAGGGATGCAGGAAGTATGGCAGGGTGACGCATCATCTCGTTCTCAGGGAACTAGGGTTACAGTCGTAACCTGAGATGTTCCCTTTCGAGGGAACTCGCGATGCGTCAACGAGGCTTTGGGAACGAGAATACCCAACACGCCAGACTTACAAATGCCTGTAGTAAAAACTGTCGGCAAACTACATATTAAGCACCTGAGAACCTGGGGCAGCAACCCGGTCCAAGGCTATAAAACCTCATGAATGTGAGCGGTGAGGACCAACCCACCGCATCACAAACCTCCTGAGGGGAAACCCCAGATAATAAGGCTTAGAGGCCGCCATACCCCTAGTAGAATGAGCTCTGACCACCAAAGGGCACGGCTGGTCAGAGGACTCATAGGTAAGAGAGATAGCCTCAACTATCCACTTACTGATTGTTTGCTTAGAGGCTGGAAGACCCTTCTTAGGTGATCCAAAGCAGACAAATAACTGATCAGATTTTCTCCACGGGGCAGTCCTGTGGACATAAGTGTCCAGTGCTCCAGTGCTCGCACTGGACACAAAAGGTCCAGTTTTTCCTGGTCCGAAGATGTAAAAGGAGGAGGTCAGAAAGCCTGCGGCACAATAGGCCTCGGAATATTGGTTGGCACCTTAGGGATGTAACCTTGTTTAGGGTATAAGAATGCCTTGACCATCCCAGGTGCAAATTAAGGCAGGTGGGAGAAACCGAAAGGGCCTGAAGGGCTTCTTCAGCTTCTATATTTTGGCACCCCGGGATATACACTACCCTCAGGGAGAGTATCTTCCCTAGGGACCACAGGAGGATCTGGTGCGCCAGTTTGCAGAGAGGACGCGAACGCAGACCCCCCTGATGATCTATGTAAGAGACCACCGATGTGTTGTTTGTACGGACAAGCACATGATAGCCCCTCAAGTCTGGGAGGAAATGCTTCAACACATTGAAGACTGCCATCATCTCCAGGCAGTTGATGTGCCAAGAAAGATGATGACTCCTCCACAGACCCTGAGCTGTGCGGCCTTCCATTACCGCTCCCCAGCCGGTGAGGGAAGCATCTGTCGAGATAGCAACTCGATGGCAAAGAGCTCCCTATTGTTTTGGAACAATAAAGTAGGGGCTGTAAAACCCTGATTCTCTGTCGGGCGAGTACACCTGCTCTATCGCTCCTTTCGCTAATAGAGACTCTACTTCTTGCTCCATCACCAGAGCCTGCTCGGGATGAACTAATGTGGGTAGCACCCCGTTGTAATGAGGTGGATGAGAACCAAACTGGATTCTGTAACCCTTCTCTATTATCTGCAGGACCCAAGGAGATTTATTCGTCAGATTCTCCACTCTGTTAGAAAATCTACTAAGGGTACCAGTCTCTCGAGACTGGCCTCTGGTGTTAATGTAACAGTCCCTTCGGTGCCCTGAAACATACTGGCAGGAAACAACCGAATTGACTGTTTTTGAACCCCCCTCAGAGGGTGCGAGTCTGACGCAATGTCGAGTTGACGTTGAGTCAAAAGCTCGCTGAAGACCGCTGCGCCCCGAGGCACCAATGGTGGCGGGGTTGGCAGAACGGTCCCCTGAGGACCCCGAAAAGGAACGGGCACCGTGAAAAGAGGTGAACACCGCTCCACCCCGGCTGGGGCTGTCCTCAATGGTCTCTTTTGAGTCGAAGCCTTCTTCGCCATAAGAACGGTCCTCAGATCCGGCTTTGACTTAGAGACTTCGGCTGAGAGTGACGACTCGGTCCCCATGATTTATTAGGAGATGCCCGAGATGCGACACTCTCTTTTTGCTGTGCACGATATTTAGAAGTGCTCTGTTGAGGATGCTCATGCCCAGCATCCTCAGGGGCTTTGACACGTCTAGGGAGAAACTTTTTAAATGCCTCTGACTGTTTCTTATTTTCTTGAAACCTTTCAACGACTGTATTCACTGAGTCGCCGAAAAGACCAGATGGAGAAATAGGGGCATCTAATAAAAAAGCTTGATCTTTCTCTTTTATCTCTGCTAGATTTAACCATAAATGCCTCTCAGTAGCTACAAGGGCTGCCATAGGCCCCCCAATAGCACGAGCGGTCTCCTGTGTAGCTCTGAGGGAAAGATCTGTAGCCCGACGAAGCTCTCGAATATCACCGGGACTGACCCCCTCACTCTTGTCAATATTGTCAATATCCCCCAACAGGTCTGCCTGATAGGCTTGAAGTACTGCCATGGTGTGCAGACAGGCTCCAGCTTGACCTGCTGCCGTATAAGCCTTACCCACTAAATTAGATGTAATTTTCAGGGGTTTATTAGGCAACACGGGCGCCTTCAGGGACGATGCTGACCCAGGAGACAGATAGCTCGCGAGCGTCTGTTAGCCGGGGGCATCGACCTGTAACCATATTCCTTCAGTCCCCTTACTTCAGAATATGTGTGTACTTGGGGACTGAAGAGACGTGATGAATATGGTTTGTTCCACGATCTACATAGCTCACTATGCAGATCGGGAAAGAATGGAAGCGCTTGTGAGGGAGATGATATATTAGACTGTAAAAAGCGCTCGTCAAGCTTGCTTTTAGGACGAGCACCTTTTTTCTCTGCTGGCCAGTCGATCTTTAATTTGTCAACAGCATGAGTTATCACCTCCACTAGCTCATCATATGCAGGAGAAGAAGATGGCGAATCTTCTTCTCTTGTGTTTGTGTCACTACCAGCCACACTCAGTACATCTACCTCCTCAGAGCTAGAGCACTGAAGCTGGGGTTCTCCTCCCGGGCGGAAGAAGCCGCAGGGCGGGCTTCCGAGACCGGCAAGAGAGCACTGGACCCTCGGGTAAGGGAGGAGATAAGGCAAAGCCCGTCTCCAACCCCGCCTAGAGATCCATTTGCGAACCCCAGGTCTGCATTCTCTGTGCTGCCTCAGCAGCTGCGGGTCCTGCACCCTGAGGTTCGCGAGCCTGACCACTCTCATCAAATAGGGACAGGCGGGAGCGGAGCATGTGGAGAGGGAGACGCTCACAATGCTGACAGTCAGCCCCCTCGAAGGCTAACATAGCATGCTCCACTCCCAAACAAACTACACAAAGATCGTGTGTATCCCCACCTGTAACGAGGGCAGGGAGGAACACACGCCTTGAATAGCTGTTTCGCCATGACTTTCAATAGATACGTGACAAACAAACAATAAATATACAGACAGTTTTGACATAGAGCGCTTTGCTGAGGCACAAAAGCTAGCGCCGGTTGCACCAGATGTGCTTTTATCCTTTCCTGGTCATGACGTCACCCGCCCGTGACGCTCATTCTTCCTATTGGACTAGTTGACATACGTGCTTCAGACGTAATCACGCAGAGGCGTTCCCAAAGTGATTTCCCTCGAAAGGGAACTAAAGTTTTTAAAACAATAACTTGGTTTCGGAGATATTTATAGTCCGCTCAGCTCGTAGAACCCTTCAGTTTTGTTTTGATACAATAAATTGTAAACGGATACTTTGACTGCCTGTTGCTATGGTTACTCACAGCTGATGTTTTATTAATTTTTTTCCAGTGCATTTATTTATTAATTTCGAACGGTAAACAGTCAGTTTCACCAGAACTCCTTTACTAGGTGTCCTCTATCACTTTTTAATGGACACCCTGCAGCCAATCAGAATCGAGTATTCACCCAGACCATGGTATAAAGAATGTTAAAGGAACACTGAAAAGTGTTAAAGTTAATGAGATAATTAAGTGATTAATGGATGATGATTGACTTATTGTCATTTATGATGCTGATTTGAACAGATGTACCGCATGGCGGTACAAAATATGACCGCCGCTCAGGCCTGCACTGGCTTTCCACAAAAATAAATGACGTGGAGCAATTTGGCTGTATTGCGTGTTTATGTATATACCTAAAAAAAGTAGTAGTATGTGCATGTCTGTCTGTGTGTGTGTGTATGTGTGTGTGTTTGTGTATGTGTGTGTCTGTGTGTGTGTGTGTCTGTGCGTGTATGTATGCGTGCGTACATGTGTGTGCGCGTGTGTGTTTGTGTGTGTGTGTCTGTGCATGTGGATTTGTATGTGTGTGTATGGGTGTGTGTCTGTGCGTGTGGATGTCAGTGTGTGTGCATGCTTGCGTTTGTTTGTATTCCTGCATGTGTGTGTGTGTGTGACAGTATCATCCTAAACCAGCAACCCTTCGCTCAACACCACCATCTACAGGCCGATGAGTGTACAGTCACTAAATGTGCACATAAATGAATTTATTTTAGACCCCCCCATGGATGAAATTCTACGAAACTTAGCATACCCCCAGAGGATGTCAAGTTAATCATACACATGAAATATGGTGCAGTTCTGAACATCTCAACTGAAGATAGGGGCGATTAAAGCAGAATAATATTGCATTTTCATTTTTTATGGGAGGGGCGCAAATCACAAATGGTGATTATGGGCTAGGTTGATGTGGGCCCTTAAGACCAACATACCATAAAAATGTATTCATCCTCGGTGCCACGGTTCGGGTAGTTATTTAGGAAAAACTGCATTTTTGGGGTTTGGGGGGGCCCAGCGCGGGGGGGGAGTGGCCCCCGGGGACCAAACGAAAATTTTCCGTAATAGTCTAGTGGGGCTAGTCTAGTGGGGCTACATGCCCACCAAATTTCATGTTCCCCGGTGTTTCGGTGTCCCTGGTATCGTTGACGAAAAATTCAGTAGATGACGAAAAAAAACAAAACAATTCCTATATGACCGCTTTCGCTAGCTATGCTAGCGGCGGTCATAATTACTCTCTGGATTAGTATCTTTGAGATTTTTAATTTATGTAAATAGAATTGGGAAGTTGAAGATTGGGTCCATTATGGGTCCATTATTGGGTCCATTATGGGTTTGTCCAATTCAACTGAGGGTCTAGATGTAAATACTGTCAACTATGTGTGATCAGAATGATGAACGTAAAATCATACTCTTGATGACATAGAAAAAAGTGACAGATTGGATAAGTCACTATCAAGCCCATCACATTTATGAAAGGCTAGTGGATGAATAAAGGAGGAACATCACTGTCATCTGACTGACCTCAACAACACAACACAACACGACCTGACAGAGACACAGACTGGAGAACTGTGTGTGTGAGAACATGTGGTTGTAGAGGCTCTGCCTTCAGAGACAAAACAACAAGCCTGAATTGCGCAAGATATGCTGAGACAACCGCACTGTTAGTGTTAGTGTTTCTGCTCAAACAGCTGAGCTCGTTCCTTTAACGGAGACCTTTAAATTAATGGCAAGGATGAAATGTGTGACGATTTACACAGATTCGTTCAGGACGCTCATGATTTTGTGGTGATGTATTGAAAATGTCTGAAGTCAGATGGTCGACCTTTTCTTCATGGTGAGTTAGTAGAAAATTTCCTAGATACCATTTTGTTTCCTGATTGAATTTCTTTTTGTAAATGCGCAGGGCACCTGATAAAAAATATTGTGTTTCTATAAGAATAGCAGGGCTCCTTACAGAGCATTAGTCTTTTGATTCAGAGAAAGCAGTTTGGAGGAACTCTGATGCTGTATTAAAGAAGTGTTTGATTTAGTGTTGATGGCAAACGGATTGGACATGGGGGTTTTACTTTCGTTTGGGGGGGGGGGGGGGGGGGGAAAAAAAAAAAAATTGGTTTTGGGATTTTT
>FLSR01000165.1:580205-594012 GCA_900092035.1 Leuciscus waleckii
GAAACATAGACAACGAACCAGCACAGGACTGCAAACACAGGGAGACTAAATAGGAAGCAAACAAAAGAAGGTAACGGACAAGGCAGGTGGGGCAATAATCAGGTAACAAGATGAGAAGGGGCCAGACAATTGACAAGAGAGCACCTGGCACAAGGAATACAAGACAAGCCATGTGCTAACAACAAACCAGACTATACACAAACACATGACAAACCGGGAATGTCAGAGCTCTGTCACCAAACCAGATATAAACCAAACAGAGGTAACAGGACCCTGACAACAAGGCCATCCGTAAAGGAGAATTCGGGCCGGCCGGGTGTCACAGCACGGGGCAAGAAGCAGACGTGGGAGCTTATAGCGGTTAATAATAAATTATTAACGGCCCATTCCCCCTGATTGTGCGCAACAGGAAAGCTTGCTATATTCATAAATGCAGTTTTTTGAGCCTGCAAGGTGGGTATGTCCAGTGGAAACGAAATGAACTGCGACACAATAAGAGGTTCTGAAAGTGCTGTAATTGTGTGTGTGATCTGCTGACAGAAGCTTGTGACAGACCCAGATCATCTCTGCTGCATTGTTGCATTTTCCCAGGGCCAAATATCTTAATGTAGAGATTACTTTCATTTTTGTGCTGTGTCGGAGATGTTAGCATGTCTCTAATAAGATCAGTCACAAACATGATCCCTGCACGATCTAATCTATAGCGTCTTATTAACTCACTGTCATCCATTGTCTGCAACATTTCTTCTCCCTCTTTTGTCTTTCTGCCATTTTCTCCTCTGCTAAAAAGCTTAAAAGTCCTCGTCCGTACTCCTAATAATTTTGACCTTAAGACCTCTTTAAGGGTTAAGATGCTTTCTGAATTACTTATTTCTTTCCTAGGATTTTTATTAAATTTTTAGAGTAAACGCCCACATTTATAAGAATTTTCTTAGAATTTTGTCACTAGGAGCTACTGTTTGCATTAAGATTCTTTATGAATAGGGCCCAGGTTTTTTTCAATATTGTCTGAAATGTTGACTACACCCCTTGAGCGTCCCATACACTCGTATAACATGAGGAAGAGGAAGTGTGTGTATGAGCAAGGGGAAGAGCTCTCAGTCACTCTTTCTGTCATTCTGAGCTGTGTTTCTCTCTGAACGCTCCCTCTGCTCTGCTCTGCACAAGGTGACTAACACTTTCTCTTTCGTTTTGAGAAAATATTGTGTTCATTTATTTAAATATGGACATTTGTCTTTCTATTTTAGTGACACTGAATGAGAAATGAATGCATTTCAGAATATATAACACATATATCACAAACCACAGACACATACGGGAGAGAGAGAGAGAGAGAGAGAAATGGCAAGCAAAAAAATACTCAATATGCTAAACATGATCTAATACAATATATTGAACCAAAAACAAACAAAAAAGGCGCTGATAGTCGACAAAACAGCATTAATAGTGACAAACCAAACTGAGTATTTCTGATGTTTAAGATCAAACACTGTTATATATCATTCATCATCATCATCAGTTTCATCTTCTCTGGTGTCTGAATGTGTAAAATCAATTATAAACTATAACTTTTCATTTATTGAATATAGGCTACAGGAAAAAGGATAATCTACGTACTTTAGCCATTACAATAACGGCTTTATCAAATGTCTATTGTGCTGCAACTGTGGCTTAGGAGAAAAAGGCGCGACAGAAAACTGTTGGAGGAGGAGAACTGAAAACTGCTCTTGACGCATTATACGCCTCTTGGTTGTATGACGACAACCCTGAGCTGTCATTCAGAAGATCCACTTCATATCTACTTGAATCAAGGTGCCTATAATCTTGGTTCTTCAGAGTTACGATTTGGATAATCTATTGGGACAGTCAACGTCAGCTGGCTCATCTTCCTAATAAGGTACTCTTTTTTTTGGATTGTGTTTTTATATCGTCTAGACATAAGATATATCAGCCCGATCTAATGCATAATAATGTATCTATACCACCAATTGTATCTCTTGTGCCATTATAGCCTACGCCGAAAATGGTTTTATGCGTGCATATGATACTGACACTTTATGACGTGTAATACGCACGCCCTCCACACCCCTAATCATCCCCAAGGGGTATGCACGCAAAAAATATTTTTGGCGTATAAATGGCACAAGAAATTAAATTTGTGGTAGATACGCACTTTCATGAGATCGTGTTGGATAGATAGTCCTAGTTGGCGAGGAGTAAACCATTGTAACCTCTGAGTCTTTGATTTGGTTGCAGACATGACTTTCTCCTCATCACAGACTTCTGAAAATACTGTAAAGATGGGTTGAATCCTATCTCGTTTTGAAGTTCAACTGTTTAAGATTGATTTGGATAGTCCAGTCCTTTGTGCACGTATTTACAGTGGTGGAAAGAGTACTAAAAAAAATGTACTTAAGTATAAGTATTGCTACTTATGAAATAATTGAGTAGGCTACAAGTAAGTAGCTGGAAAATGACTCGAGTAAAAGTAAATAAGTAGTTTGCTGAAAAACTACTCCAGTTACAACGTTACAAAATACTTTAGTATATTTATGTATTTTTATCCAAAATGGGGCGATGTTAGCAATATGGAGCATTAAACACTGATGTGTGAGACACCCTTATATGTGTGAATTATCACTACAGCTGAATAACAAGCATAGAGACGGTTTGGAGGAAGAGCAAGCGCAAAATACTGCATCGGTTTCTCAGGTTTAAAACACCGCTGACCAGTTACATAATTCAGCGCAATATTTTTACTGTAAAAACTACATTTAAAAAAAAATAAAATAAAAAAATAAATAAATAAATAAATATATATATAGCATTAATTATCCATCTACAGCCTATGTATATGCATGTGTAGCCTGTGGGCCGGGTTAGGATTAGGATCCTTCAGTTCACTCTCGTTCTCTTACTCTTTTATTTTCATGTTTAATCACGTCACTAATCAGGGGGTGGAGCGGGCATTTAGTAAGCCATCTAACGCGATGGAGGCAGGCTAGCTTCACTGGAAAGTGGGTTTTGTTCTTTTTTTTCTTTTCTCTCGCTCAATTAAGTAAGACGTTTGCAGTGTCGTGTAGTGTGAACCTTAATGTCTTTTAACCATATTTATTAGAGTGCTGTGAGTTTGCAGTGTGTAGACATTGAGCTCTTGTATGTACTACTTAAAAGGCTCTGTGCCTCTGTTCACGAGAACTTAGCCTTCCCAAGTGCTTTCTCAAACCGCTCTACTGGAGTGTTGATGGCCTGCTGATTCCTAGTTATGTTTATTTGTTTGATTTATTCTTTGTTTTCTTTCAGACCAACCAACACCTTCAACCATTCATTAATAAAGATTGTATTTTTATACTTTTCTACGAACCTGTGTTTGTACATTTAATTGAGGCAGAGTTCCCTTTGCTCTGACACTTGCACTAACCAGTTAAGCTTAAGGGGTGGCGTAGTCAGTTGTACAATTAGGGGTGCCACACATGTATGCATGATTAACCATTAACAGATTGGATCGTGACACCGCCTTCTTTCTAAATGAGTAGGCTACGCTGTCTATTAACCCTTTTAATCACAATCACATCCGAATTTGTAAACTATATGTCTGAAACAACTTCACAAACAGTGTTTTAACCTCAATGTATTGCAATTTCTGAGTTGCAACATCAAATAACAACAAAAGTACTGGAGTAAAAGTGTATAGTCCGGATATGAATACTGATATTTCGGCATCCAGCTGCCATTCACCTGCCTCTATTTGCGTCTATCAAGTGACGTGTGTGATGATGACAACTTCTGATCCATTATATCATCACAGTTATGTTTCAGTGCAGATGAAAGTAATAAATCATGTATTCTACATAGGCTGATTTTCATTCATTTAAAATGGTATGTTGTAGCAACTCATATTGAAAATACAAAAAGTAATAACTAGAGTTGGTGTACTCGAACTCGGACTCGAGTCCAATTTTGAATGAACTCGAACTTGTCACGCACTCGGGTGAATTTGTACTCGGACTTGACACGGACTTGGACATTTTAGATTCGGAAAATTTGCAGAGTACAGTCGAGTCCAGGTACTGGAGGATACAATGGATTTCCAAATTCGGGGAACAGACACAGTCTCTATATGATGATAGCTAGGTGAAAGAGGCTCTATGTGATGTGATTTATCTGACCTGGGTGACTAATAAAATTATTAGTAAATAATATTATTAATATAATGTTTACACAGCGCACACAACATCTCCTCAATTTATTTCTCTCAACATGAGGACAGGAGAGCTGTCAATAAATGTGAAAAAGTAACTTAGATATTTTGTTGTATTGAAAATGTAATGCGTTACTTTACTAGTTACTTGAAAAAGTAATCTGATTATGTAACTCAAGTTACTTGTAATGAGTCACCCCCCCCCCTACACTGACCATGTGTGTCCTTAATAAAGCTTTGATGATATGTTTCCCCATGGCTGATGATGATGATGATGATGATGATGATGATGATGATGATGATGATGATGATGAGAGTGGAGGTGGTGTTGCAACACTCATAGTGAGCAGGATCAGGAGAGAGAGATGAGTGTGTGTAGAGTCTGCTGTAAGAACTACTTTCAAAACACTTAGGCTATGACTATGTCCTGAGTGTGAACCCATTAACCAGTTACACATTAACAGTCCAACTGCACTTTTGCTGAGGGGAATGCATGATCAGTGTTTGGCCTTTATTTACCTTTATAAAGGCCGATTTTTATTTTAACCTTATTAAATATATGCATCATATTTCATGTCAAATTCTTAGATTTGATCAATAAATTCAGTTATAATAATAAAACGGGGCTGTACAGTCAAATTAAATGATATACAATGCAAAATTCCAACTGCAATAAATAGCTTAATGTTATGAGAATAATGTTTGAAATAAATGTTTGAATATACAAGAAAAAAAAATGCAATGATACTTTTAAACATGAAACTAAATCGCCAATAGGTGGTGGCAAGTGGCCGTCTTAATAAGTGATTCATTCATTCAAACGATTTATTCAAAACGGTGAATCATAATCATTCAGTAATAAAACACCGCGCTGATTGTTGTTTTCCTTTGGAACTATTTTCGTTGGTGAAATATAAATTAAAATTGAATGTGTAATGTGTCTAAAATGTAAGTAACTTAATATTAAATTGGCTACTTGTTTATGATAATAAAATGATACTTAGGCTACTTGTTTGTGATCATATTCAGCAAAATGCTCCCTTGGTCGTATTATGTGACATATATAGTCACATCATAAATAAATAAAAACTCTATGTGTTTCTGTAGGCCTATTGTTGTCTTCTCATCTGAGGCTGGGTCTCTAAATAGTGTTCAGAGCTTGTCTGACAGAACAGTCTCATGCTTTGCTGGAACTTTGCCATTTTGTTAGAACTGGTTACACTGGTGTCACTTGTGAAACCAAATGGCGGCACCGTGGATGTAAACGTACAGATTAAGGAGAGATAATATTATAATAAGATCCTCTTAAAAGATATAACATTTTAAAACAATAACATTAGTGAATCTGTTATCTGAACCTGTAACATCAGTGCAGCCACTGTATTATAATTATGATGAAAACCAGTTTTTGTATCCGATCAGGACTCCTGATAAAATCACATCTATATATTTGTCATGTAAGTAAGTAAGTAAGTAAATTTTATTTATATAGCACATTTAAACATAGCAGTGCTATCCAAAGTGCTGAACAAAGTAAAAACAAATAGAGTAAAACAGAGAAACAACCAAACAGAACAGACAGAAACAGCATCAGGAGATAATTAAAATGCCAGGGAATAAAAATAAGTTTTCAATTTAGATTTAAAAATAGCAATTGAAGGTGCAAGGCGGATGTCCAGAGGCAATTGGTTCCATAGACGGGGGGGGGCGGCAACAGCAAAGGCTGTATCTCCCTTCGATTTTAGACGGGAGCGAGGAATAGATAAAAGAGCCCTGTCTGAAGATCTTAAAGATCTAGTGGATGACAGAGGAGCAATAAGATCTCTAAGATATAATGGAGCTTGATCATTAAGAGCTTTAAAAACAAGCAACAGAATTTTAAAATGAATTCTAAAATGGATCGGGAGCCAATGAAGTGAAGCTAAAATTGGGGTGATATGATCGTATTTCTTTGTCCCGGTCAGCAGCCTTGCAGCTGTACCATTTGGAGGCATGCAAGGGATGATTGAGGAAGACCCAAGTACAATGAATTACAATAGTCCAAGCGTGAGGTAATAAAAGCATGAATGACCTTCTCCAAGTCTTGGAATATCAAAAATGACTTAAGTTTGGAAATGAACCACAATTGATAAAAACTATTCTTTACAGCAGAATTAATTTGTTTAGATAAACATAAATCTGAGTCAAGAATGACTCCAAGGTTCCTGACCTGAGAGGAAACTGAAGGGAAATGGTTACCCAGCTCCTTAATGAGATTATTCCTCAGTTTTGGAGGGCCAAAAACAATGATTTCTGACTTGTCCTCATTAAGTTGGAGGAAGTGAATTGATAACCATTCCTTGATGTCCCGGATGCAATCCATCAAGGTCTGAATAGAATCACCAGTGTTCAATGGCAGATACAGCTGTGTATCATCGGCATAAAAATGGAATAAAACATTGTGCTTCCTAATAATATCCCCCAACGGACGCATATATAAGTTAAAAAGAAGCGGACCCAGAATAGAGCCCTGAGGTACTCCACTAATAATAGGAGCAGAAGATGAAGAGAACTTGCCTCTCTCCACAGAAAAAGACCTGTCTTATTACTATTATTATTTTTCGTAATGGTATTTTTTTGACACAGTCATGATGGTAACTCTGGTGTATTATATTATATTATGAAGCTACAACAATTGCTGGAACACAAACAAAAATGTATCATGGTTTGTATCTATTCTTTGAAGTAATGTGGAGTACAGCACATCATTCAGCACTATGGTCCATGTCAAAGTACAATCCGATACCATCACTGTACTGAGCACTGCACAATACTGTTTTGTGAAGGAAGTCTGAGTGATAAGATTGAATTTCGTTACACTGTTGAAACACTCCACGGGGTCATAACCACCAATACAGTAGACACACTCATCCAGGACTGCAGTACCAAGATAGGCTCTGGGACGCTCATCCTCTTCTTGAGTCACACTGACCCAGCAGTCTGCCTTCACATCATATGACTCAATCTCACTGGTGGGACTATCGTCACTCCATCCTCCGATGGCCAATAGGATCGATGAGGGCAGACGTGGACGTGTCAGTTGATGCATGAGTTCTGAGTTGGTGGGTTCATCCATGTTGAGGTCAAACAAAGTCTTCATTGCATTGATGATAACAGGCATGCGGGCTTCATTCTCCATCACTAACGCATTGCACTTTACATTATTGAGGAAGTAGTCTGATGACATCAACCCCAATCGAACCTGAACGGGCCGTGCTGGGCTGATAGCCTCGGGCTAATAGCACCGGGCCTGCGTTTCCACTGTCGGGCCAGAAGCTCCACAGCGCTTCTCTAAAACACGCCCGTAACACGCCTCTCTGGAACAACGTCACACTAACCCATTCACCAACAAATGGAAGTTTTATCAGAAAACTAATCAGAAATCACTGGAAACAGCGTTGAAAACAAACATGATCAAAGCGGCCGTTTGCTGGCATTTTTTGTTGTTTACTTGAATATTTAAAACCCAAGCATCGATGTTTTACCACAGGTTTACAATAAAAAGTGATACATTGATCATAATGAATTAATTTATGTCAAAATTGCACATTAGTCACTCTATTTCAGAAAAGAAAGAGGACACACTTACTTCTTCAGTCGCGTCTGTTACTGTCTATCTGGTAGCCTAGTTACAGGCAAGCGGCAACATTCTAATCTGAAAAATGAAGCCTACCCGGAAGTGCGAAAAACTGCAATACATCGAAAATCCGCTAGGGGCAGGTCCCAAAAGGGAGCAAATGTCCATAGCCCCCATGTTAAAATGTCCGTTTTCACAGCATAAATTCATGTTTTTATAGGTTGGTCCCATGGACTTTTATTGTATTTTTCGATAGGTTCCGAGTGCCTGACAACTGTGAGGGGGGTGAATTTTTTTCTAACTCGTTAGTTTAGATCGTATTTAGATATAAAATGTATGACAAATAAGGGCGCGATTGACAGCTTGATTGACAGCTGACAACGAGCATAGGCTGTGCCGAGTGGAATTCCTGAAATTTGACGTCTCGGCCATGATCTGACACAACACATCATACCTGTAAGTTATCCTTTCTGAACATTTGTATTGAAAGATGGCGCCGCCCATACCCCCCATAAACGGCCTCAAAACCGTTCTTCAGAAAGTCTATGGGTGACGTCACAGACGCTTTGTCCATATTTTTTACAGTCTATGGTTTAGGTATATGTAAGGTGGGAGGAGTTGGAGCTGGATCCAACTCATCCCCCTGGATTTCGTGTTCTGCAGTGAGGACCATCTCCACACAGAAGAAAATTATATATTTGCGCACAAAAAGTATTCTCGTCGCTTGATAAACTTAAGATTGAGCCGCTGTAGTCACTTAGACTATTTTAAACATTGTCTTTACTAACTTTCTGGGCCGACAAGTTTCAATTTCACTTTACTTTCTACAAGCTTGAATAGAGTACTAATATAGGATTTACTTCGTTTTTTTAAATCTTGCCTGAACTAACTTTTTCATGAAGAAATTACATTTGCTTTTCTGTAGTATTTACTTCAGCACAGAATCATGTTTAGCTAGTGTCCAGCGCTGATGAGCATTACCCTTTTCCAGCGGTTGTTATCTGGGAATAACAGTAACATGCTGGATGGTGTGATTGACCAATCCGAATCAAGTATTCCCCAGAGCCATGTGACAAGAATACTATATACATTAAAACACTAGGAGAAAAACAATAAAGGTAGCTACAGGGATCACTGGAATGACGGAATTCCATATAACACATATAACATATATTTATGTATATAAAACAGTTATGTCCGGTCGAACGATGTATTAATTAACTTCAGATTGGATTGCGGTGGTAATATGCACTGAATGATATGTGGAAAACACTTGAGTTTTGCCACAGACTCGTCCCAGCGTCTAGACAAACTAATGAATTAATTAATAATTAATTAAAACTACTTTTAAACAGGAAATGATGAAATATTTATGTACATATTTACAGCGGGTCTATTTGCACCGGATTAGTATTACCTGAGGTCATTTTTCAGGACCTTTTTACTGAAGGTAAAAGTCGGCGTAATCTTTACTGATATTGTCCGTGATGATCATGAGATGCACATTCAGACAGGACTAAAATCTCAGAGAAGCTCTGATAATCATTACTTTACCTCTCCTCTCCATGTTACACTAGTCCCGTCCGAATAGGGCTTTACTTTAAATAATTTCTATTTGTGTTTGTAATTTGTAATTTACATGCTGTCGGTCTTGATGTTCTGTATTAGTCATCTCTTTTTATGAAATGAATTCATCAGTCATTCACGAAAAGCCAGCAAAGAAACATGAGATGAATCAGGGCTGACAAGAGTCAAGACACCGTCAGTCATCTTCATTTATATAGCGCTTTTAACACTGGTATAGTTCACTGTGTTTGAAGGGCTCCATTACTGATGATAAAAGTGGATTTTTTGTCTCAGTGACACACCCCTGAACATTCAGCAAGCATGTGTTTGCCATTTTACTCAATGTTTAAACCGCAGGTGGATTATTATGACCACAACATTTCTAGATTTTGCTCCTCTAGCTTCCTCTGCTAGTTCTTTGAGTATTCCCCAGAGCTGTGTAACAAGAAGAGACCAACTTCACCAAGAAAAGACTAGACAGAGACTCAAACTGAGACTTTCTGACTGACTATGAGCTTTATCAGCCCTGCAAATATATGAGCTATGCAAGAGTGCATTATGTTACACTTTTATTAGCAATTTTTTTTCCAATTGAAAACACAATTTAAAAAATAAATAAAAAATTCAATTAAAGCAGTATTCCATATTAAAATAGAGACAAGACAATTACAATCCAGCTTTTAAAGGTATTTGTGAGTAGTGTTTCAAACTAAAGATCTCTTTGCTGGAGGGTGCTGCTAAATCATGATGCAAAACGTTCAAGGTACTCTGTTCTTTAGTGTTGGGTTTCATTTCTCTCGTAGCTTTCCCTTGCAGTACTTTGTTTTATTTTATTTTTACTCGGGTTGAACATGTTCTTTCTCCCATACTCGGGTAACAAAAATGGCTTTGGTTTCAGTGTTAGGTGGTTGTGTCGTGTCATTATGAATATTGTTGGGTTATATTAGTACTCATCTCTGTGAAAGAATAAACTCTTGTTAGAGTTTACGCCATTCTCCCAGTGTTAACAAGTCAGCAGTGCCTTCCCTGGCCTAAGCCCTGTCCTATCTCCACCTCAATAATGCGGGGGGTCTGGAGGCTTTTGTCTAGGCACTGGAAGGTGGCAGCACTGCTGGCGTTATAATGGGGATCCCAATCAGACTACGTCTAACATGACGGACTGAAAGGGAACGTCTCGGTTGCACATGTAACCCTCGTTCCCTGAAGAAAGGAATGGAGACATAGTCCCGCAGTCTTTTTTATCTCTTTATTTTTTTACTTCTCCATATAAAATATTTGAACTGTGAATTATGACTTATGATAGATACCTGTGACGGTTTATTCAGGTTTTACAAGATTCAATTATTTTTTTGAGTCAGTTTAATGTAATTTAAGTTTAAATTACTTAAAACATCCAAGTTAATTGTACTTAATTTAAGGCAGTAACTTTTTTATTTTTACAGTGAACATGAAAAACCTGAAAAAAACCAAGTTTTATCATTTATATGATTGTTCTGTTTTATTTATTTGTGCTATTGCTCGTTATTTTATTATTTGTTCCTATTTTATTACTTACCGTTTAAACTAGTAGCTTTTGGTGTCATAACCTTATTTATTACGGCTCATAAAAAACAAAAACAAAAACAGGCTTATTTTATAGGCCCATTTTCTTTTCTTTTACTTTATTCTTTTCTTGTTGTGCAGTGAAAACCCTTAGCGTTGAACGCTGTATTAAACATGTGTGTGTCGTTTGTTCAGACTGTAGTTCTCTTAAATGAACTGACAAGGCGATTACAATCCAGCTTTTAGGTATTTTTGAAGAGTGTTTCAGAGTAAGTTCTGAAAACAGATTACAGATCTGTTACAGTTAAAGATTACAGTTACAGATCTCTTTGCTTGAGGTTGCTGCTAAATCATGATGCAAAATGTTCAAGGTTTACTCTGTTCTTTACTGTTGGGTTTCATTTCTCTTGCAGCTTTCCCTTGCGGTACTTTTTATTTGGGGTTGAACATTTTCATTTTTCCTGTTAGATTTAATCGGCACGATTTACTGCAATGCTTTTTTCCCCTTAGTGTGTCAGAACAAAAGTGGATGTTACTTACTTGTTCAGACGACATTTTCCGGTGAAAATTCTTATGTTGGTCATACTGCCAAAAAGTAGGATCTGTGATTGTGAATGCCAGGATCCACACCACCAGCGCGCTGATTGACAATCGCACGTTCTCCTCAAAACATCAGATTCATCCGCGCTGTGCCGTGCCGAGGCACAAGCCATGTAAAGTTGATCATTCCACGAATAACTGCAATTGCAGATTTCGAACAGAGATGGAGACAGAGGAAAAAACTACGGACTGCAGCTTTAAGGAAGCAAGAACGGATAACAATGTAAATGTGTAGCTTGAAATGCAATCCCAGGGAAAGCAACAACTGGGAAGAATTTTAAATAACTTGTACAGTGTGATATATTAGTAGCTATATGAAGTAAATTATGTCAAAAAATGATTTATCACCCTTGATTTATGGCTTTATGACAGGATGTCCTTATATGGGTGCTTTATGATGCCATGTGACCTTTGACCCTGTGTGATTCTGGTGTGTTTATAGATGTGTGTGTTTATGCCTGTAAGTGTCACGGTTCATAAATCCTATGCCTCCTTCTTGTCTCGTGTTTCTGTTGTGGTGTGTGTGTGTGCTGATTGTGTGGGCGTGCCGACTGATTGACGCTCATCAGCGATCCCGCTCATCACTTTCATCACCAGCTGCAGCTCATCTCATCACCTATATATACTCACGCATTTCTCATCTCCCTTGTCAGATTGTTGTTTGTGATTCCCGGTTGTGTTGTTCCCGTCGTCGTTCGAGTCTGGTGCCTTCTTCGTTCCTGTTCCTGTTCGTGTTCCTGTGGATGTTCACTCTGGATTTGTCACGTCACCTCAGCACTTCCCATCACGGCACTCATCTGACCATCGAAGTCCCTGCGTCACTAACCTGTTTCTTTCTGGACACTTCCCTACCATCATTACATTACTCAAATAAAGGAGAGTTTTTACTTGCTATTGCTTCCGTGTTTCTGTCATGACATTATTGGCACACATCTCGGATTGATGAGAATTTAACATATTTCCTCAACTGGGATTTCTTAGGACTTTTAGTATGTTGTTCTGGACACCTCATAGAAATTATCTAAGCTGAAAAAAAATATTTTACAATTAGTCTGTCATAAAACGCTACTTTGCCTGGACTGTTAATTCATTGGGTGATTCCGGGGAGTTAAAGCAGAATTTGAGGTAGCATTGTTTTGACCCTAATTACAAGTTTCCAGCAGCTTGTTGACCGGGTTGTCCACCCAGGTTGTGATCCTCAGACATCATAGATTTCATTTTTATATGACAACCTTTTACAGCAGCCCATGTCTGATTTCCTAAAAAACAGGTGTTTTGCCCCCTGGGTATTGTTTAATCCTCCTCTGCTGAGATCTTCACAGATTTAATGTCTTCTTTTCTCTTCAGTTGATTTCATCTAAGGCTGTGTCTGAAGTCAGTTTTAGTTCTTGTGTTTCTGCTCGTCTCTTTTTCTGTTCTCTTCAGAGGTGTAAAGTCCAGGTTCAGAAAGTAAAAGCCCTGCTCAGAATTTTGTTCCAATCACCTGGATTTGCTAATTAGCAGTTTTTCAGCCAGGAGATAGAAATCAGCTGACTGAGTTCATGGGTGGAATAAACATATGGCAGGACTTCTACTTTCTGACCCCTGGACTATACAACTCTGACCCACACAGAACTGATCATCTCTGAACCCAGTTTGGACTGAACCTGCTAAAACAAAAATAACTTATTTAATGGATAAATACAAGTATTTGTCTGGTACATTTAATTGGATGCTGAATAATAAAAAACATTTTAAAATGTCCTTATTATTCAGTCCTATGTACATAAAAACAGTTATTTGTACATTATCACATTAATAACATTATTAATATTGCAAGCATTATTGTTTCTGGATGCAGTCGTTTCCTGTCATCATTGATGGCCACAATCATGGTCTTGCAAGCCTGGGCTAAACATGATGAGATTGTGTTCGTGGGTGGTTCATGTTTTCACATAGGAACATGAGCTCACTTTTGAGGTTTGGGAATATGTTACTGGTGAGTGTGAGAACTCAGCTAGTTTAACCACGTATGTTTTTAGAGGAACGAAAGAAAGAAAGAAGAGGAACTGACATCCCACACAGAAATGGTCATCTCTGAACCCAGTTTGGACTGAACCTGGTGAAACAAAAATAACTTATTTAATGGATAAATACAAGAATTTGTCTGGTACCTTTTATTGGATGTTGAATAAGACAACACATTTTAAAATGTACTTATTATTCAGTCCCATAAGTACATAAAAAAGATATTTGTATATAATCACATTAATAACCTTATTAATATTGCAAGAGTAAATTAA
>FLSR01000166.1:0-27593 GCA_900092035.1 Leuciscus waleckii
GACAGCCCCGAAACCTGAAGGATCTGGAGAAGGTCTGTATGGAGTGGGCCAAAATCCCTGCTGCAGTGTGTGCAAACCTGGTCAAGAACTACAGGAAACGTATGATCTCTGTAATTGCAAACAAAGGTTTTCTATGCCAAATATTAAGTTCTGCTTTTCTGATGTATCAATTACTTTTGTCATGCAATAAAATGCAAATTAATTACTTAAAAATCATACAATGTGATTTTCTGGATTTTTGTTTGAGATTCCGCGTCTTACAGTTGAAGTGTACCTATGATAAAAATTATGGACTTCTACATGCTTTGTAAGTGGGAAAACCTGCAAAATCGGCAGTGTATACTTGTTCTCCTTCTCCCCACTGTATATGTTAGAATAAAACATTGCATTAGAGTCATACTTTGTGTCTGTTATGGCTTTTTCTTTCAGTTTCATGGGAGATTGACACCCCTAGTGCTATATTGACACAGGACTCAGCATTCTTAAAGTTTTCACTTTCCTGTTGAGACAAAATGCACCTAGTATGTAAAAGTTAATTATTAGAAAGTGACTACAAAGACCATTGTCTGGTAAAGAAGTAGAACATGAAAATAGTCATAAAACAGATGTTCAGATGAAGGGAGCTGTAAAGAGTCCACTGAAGGCAAGTTGCAGAACCCAAGTGCAGTTTCATTCAATACAACCATTAAATACACAAGACTAATGACTAGACAAGGGACACCCGTGAACAATGGCTGCGTCCGAAACCGTATACTCACTGAGTAGGTACTTAATTTCAATGAGTACTTACTTAACGCGCGCTAAAAGAGTAGGTACTACATAGCCTGATCTCGTTAAGTATGAATGTGAGCCGTACATCATCCGCCATGTTGCCATTATCATGTGACCTACGACGTTATCCCAAGCGCAACAACTTAAAAGATATGAGCGACAGGTTTAATTCATCTATCTGTAAATATCTTGATATTGATGAAACTTGCTTTTTGTGGTCTTGTTGAAGAAACAGCTGCCCATTTATTTTGATTGTAGTATAACCAATAAATTCTTGTATTTTTAACCCACTAATGTGACCCACAGTTTTATCCTTAAATATATTCTTTTTATTAAGAAACCCCCAAATCGTCATCTCTTGAATATGTTGTTAAATTTCTTCATTTTATAAGCAAAAGTTTTCGCTCACAAGCAAAAGTCGCTTAAATTGTTTTCCTCTTTTTCTTGTTGAATTTAACTCTCGTTTTATCCCTCAGGCTTATAAATAGCAAACAAAAAAAATGCATTTTCTTTATGTAGTATGATGAATTATTCAAAGATATTTAACCTTGTCATTGTGCTTTTTCCCCCTGTGTATTCTGATGTACACAAACATCAGTTTTCTGGGGTTTTTTTTGTCATTATGATTGTTCACTGTTGAAAGATACAACCATGGTATCTTTCCCTGATCTTTATGTAACTAAGTTCTGCAATAACAAAATGATATGAGCGACAGGTGCACTAACATCAGTAACTCGACAGCCCTACCCAGAACGGTTTTCCTCAGCGTTTGTAATGTCTGTATAAAGGAGACGGGCAGCTGTGCGAAGATCTCACCTTTGGAGAAAACTGTTGATTTTATTCTGGGAAAATTCAAGCATCACTCCTTAAAAATTAAGATTACCCCAAAATGAATTGCATTGCTAGCCCACCAACACTTATGCAGGATAATAATGATAAATGCTGACCAATACTTAATTACTTTTTCTTTCTTTTTTTACTGAAAATTATATATTTTAGTAAAACAAGCAAAATGTAAATTGTTTTGTCATATAACATAGATATTCATGAATACACACTAGATAAATGCAGTGAACACACAATGAATTAATGCATTAATTAATTACATTAATTATATTTTATTTACTGACACAGAAGCATGAATAAATGAGTAAAAGATTGAAAAAAGTAAACATCACAATAAATAAATATATATACACAAGTCAACAACACATAAAACAAAGCTTTATTCAAACTTATTGTTCAAACAATCACATATTTACAGGCGGTGACCTACATCCTGCTGTCATCTCAACACAGCGGTTTTCATTCTGCGGCTTTATTCTGATGAATCAGCTGACCACCGTTCCCACCTTCACCTGTGTCTGCCGTCCATCATGTCCCTCATTGCTGAAGTCAGACTAGAATCTGATCATGGATGGGAAAGGGACATCAAGGCTATCCTCTGAGTGCACCGTCTCCCTCATCACCTCATACAGAGAGCCTGTACTGAACCTGTGAGACTCGACTTAACAGCAAACACTCCTGTGAGCGAAGCATAGTAGAACGAGCCTTTGGCATGCTGAAAACACACTGGTGCTCTATTTTCTTCACAGCTATGTGAGCCGTGCCTTCGTGCCTGAGGTTGTTGCGTCCTGCACTGTGCTTCACAATCTAAGGCAATAAGGGCAGGTGGAGTGATGGAGGGTCTCATCCATGGCACCATTTCCAGGATTCAGCTCTGGGCTCCTCATCCTCAGTGCTCACACCAGTCTGCTGACATTTCAGATCCTACAAAAATGCACAAACATTATACAAAAGCAGCCATTTTAACAGCACAATGTCATTTGATTTTTTTGTATTAGAAGTAACAAAATGATTTTACTTTATATTTTTATTTCAGGTTTTCCCCCCTTTTTTCCACAAATGCCGCTGTCATCGGGTCCTGCTCCACCACAAAAGATCTGCAGCAAATGCACAGATATCAAGAATCAGAAAAGTGCTGTAATTGCTCTGTTTGAAATTACAATAATTAAAATAAACTACAACTTAAGATTTAAATAGATTTTGTTATTCATTTCTGTAGTATACTCACTCAAAGCCTTTGATGGCAGCATTCCTTCATGAGCCACTCTCCACCAGACACTGGTTATCTGAAATGACTTGGTTATCACGCAAACACTTCAGTAGGTAGTGGTTCACACCTTTCGAAACCCATTAGGAGGATCTGACCTTGCACTTGCAAGTAATACTTGTGCTGCCTCTTAAGCTGCAAAGAACCATCTGACATTTTGAGGTAGGGACAGTCAACATACTTGGATGTTGGGGCATTTTATTTCCAGCAGGCCAAATAGTGGGTTGTCAGAAGGATCGAAAACGACTCCATCGGGAGAGCATCCCAGCCATCAGGGTGTATAATAAATCCGCAGGGTGAATATTTCACATTTTTTAAACTGCAATACTCTGTAACTGGCTCCATATCGATTTATCTCCTCATGTCCTTCGTCATGACAGTCCCCCTCAAAATTCTGTGTGCCAAATTTTCAGCTAATGTATGACAGCGAACATGGCATCCCTCGTGAAAGCGTGTAGATGTGACTCGCATCTTTCTCAGTCGATGCCATTCCTGGCATGAGCTCTGCTCCCGTGTTGCAGCTTCAACCCTGTGGGCCATGTCGAATGACACCTGTAGCGATTTCATATATACACTCACCTAAAGGATTATTAGGAATATGTTTATAAATGTGGGGAGCATAGGAATGACCCAGGAGCGGATGATACATATTCACTTTTAAACAAATAAAGTAAATAAAATGAGTCAAAGTTTATAACACTACACTTATTAAACAGACTGAGCCTGTGCAGTTGACAATCGCACAGAATGTGTTTTTCGTAAAATTGTCTTTGTATCACGTCTTCCACTCCAACTTGCCGAAAGAAACACACACAGAAATGAAACTATAACAGCATTTGACCACTATGAACCATATTCACAGAGACAAATCATCTGTTTTTTCAACATCACAGCTCATATTAGGGTTATTAATAATGTTCAATACTGGCTGTTTTGGTACAGCATCAAACATTTGTTATAAATTGCCTAATATTTAATTTATACATACATTTATACCTGATTTCACAGAGAGGGTTTTGATTAAGCCCGGATACATTTAAATAGCTTTTATAAACATACATTAAAAAAAAAAAAAAAAAAACATTACTACTGTTCATCTTGAGACAAAACAATGGTACTGATTTAAGTTAGATAAGGCATTTTAATCTGGGACTGCTTGTCTGTAAAACCGGCCTAAAGTGTATGTACTACAAGCAGTGCATTATACACCACTGGAATGTCCTCTAGTGTCAAAACCAGGAATTGACAGTTTTAAGAACTAAAAAATGTTAAAGTTGAACATTTAAATCCATCAGAGTAAAAATCACATTCTAGAATGTACAGAGACACACAACGATCACTCTAATAACTCAGTGTAACTTTCAGTTATTTCCGAATACAAACTTTAAAAAAACATGACAAATTCAGATTTCAGCTGTTAGTCAAACAGAGGTTTTTAATGCCATTTATCACACAGACATACAAATACATTCCTTTAGAGAAAATGAAATGGACAAACATATTCTGCTAATATAATTAATCTGACTCCATTAAAGTTGTTGTTATTTTTTAACCTCTTATTCTTTAAAGGTAAAGGTCTTTCTTAGAACCTTTGGCTTCCAATTGTAGGCCTACAATTCCGAGTAAATGTTATTTTATGGTGTTAGTAATAGGTATATTAGGCTACATTACTTGTTCGCAAATCACAGTGTGGATTTTATTATTCTAAAAAAATGAAGGCTATATACTGTTAAGATCTGGATGAATTTAAATATTAATATATTAAGCTTCACAGATACAAAAAGACACAATATATATCCTTCTAGCCCTTGCTTGTGGAGTTTGTAAATAAACTGACTGCAAAAGCATCTTTCTCTTGGCTATATAGAAACTTTTTTGTAAAAAAAACAAACAAAAAACGCCTATATTTTAAAACGCACATCTACTTCTCATTGTTACGCCTTTACAAAACCTGTCAATGGTGAAATATAAACTATAAAATAATAAACTGACCATGTTAACCAGACAAACCTACAATACTCTCTGGTATTTCATGAAATAGAAAGTGTACGCTAAATCACAGAGCGCCATGTTGTGACAGAAAAATACTTCACAATATACAAAAATACTTCAATACATAAAGATTGTAAATTGCAAAAAAAAAAAAAAAAAAAATTAAAAAGGGCAGGCCAAAAAAAATTGCTTAAGCATGCTCCTGTAAGAAAACACAGATTCACAGAAGGTAAAAGAAATTAACAGGATTGATGTTTCACAAACACAAAATATTTTCTGTTTTGTTCTATTGTAATTTAAATATTGCAGACTATTCAGAAAGACAAAAAATAAAACCGAAAACTGATTATAATTAATAAATAAGACAATATAAATTATATGTAATTATAATTGCTTCAAATTAAAATTTACTCATCCCACTGCTCTTTTACATATTCACTTTGCACAACAAATCACATATATTTGTTAAATCAGCTGTATGTAATACTTACACCCAGATACTTGTGGCGATAGTAAATCACAGCAGCAGTTACTGATGCAGCCACCAGCAGAACACCAGCAACTATTCCTGCTACAGCAGCTGGAGACAAACCTGAATCTGGCAATGGTAAAGAAAAACAGAAATTTAAACTAGATTTAAAAATACTGCATTTTATAACTACATTTTAAAATTCCTCAAAGGAAAGTGCAATTATACTCACCAATAACATACACACTGAAATCCTTGACACTGGTGATGCTGATGCTGATGCTGATGCTGTGGCGACGGCGACGACAGATGCTAAGCTGCTGCTGCTGCTGCTGGTGATCTTCAGTTGATAAACTCCAGAGTCTTCAGTTCTGGTGTCTTTGATGGTCAGAGATCCAGTCTGATGATCCAGCTTCAGTCTGTCTCTGAATCTCTCTTTACACTGAACATCTGTACAGATCTTACTCTGATCTCACTGATTTCAGCGATGAGAGTGTCACTAAAATACCACATCACATTATTTGTGTTTTTTGTTACACCAGGATCTAAAGTGACAGATTCTCCCTCTTTCACTGACTTTCTCTTCATTTCATCTTGTTCAGCCAAAGACAGATCTGAAACACAAACCAACAGATGTTGGAGAATCTATTTGATGAGAAAACTCTACAACAATATAACTGAAATATTGATTATAATACAAAAAAGACATGAAAAATTACATCATGTTTTCTCAACTTTCAGTCTAAAAAGCAAAATTTTACCAATAAATGTTGTGCTAATGTGCTTTTAAAAACATACTTCCTGGAGAACTAAAACCCAATAATTATTAAATAATAGATGCATAATAATGCAGGTAAAGAGAAAAAGCAACTCTGAATGTCACTGTTATGATTAACACGATGTGATTTAAACACATAACCTGCTTTTAAACATTCATTAAATGACTCACCACGAACAGAAATATTGAAGATGTTTTCACTGGTCTTGCCACTGTTGATGATCTCTAGAAAATAAACTCCAGTGTCTGTGTTTGTGATGTTTGTGATGGTCAGAGATCCAGTCTGATGATCCAGCTTCAGTCTGTCTCTGAATCTCTCAGTGCCTTCATTACACTGATCAACTGTACAGTTGAAACTGAGATCTCCAGTGATTCGAGCGATGCGAGTGTCATAAAAATACCATTTGATGTCTTCTTGTTGGTTTGTTAGAACACCAGTGTTTAGAGTGACTGAATCTCCCTCCATCACTGACACTGACACTCTATCAACACCAGACACACCTGAAGAAGAAATTAACAGTTCATTATAAATTATAAACCAAACAAAATTACACAACAGAAAGGGCTGTGAAAAGACCAAACAAAATTACACAACACGAAAGGGCTGTGAAAAGTTTTTTTTTTTATTTTTTTTTATTGTGAGTAGAGAAATATATCTGGATTCATAATGTAACATCAAACAAACATCAGAAGAACATCAGTGATTTACACATTCATTCATCAGACAAACATGAGTTTCATGGAAGATCTTAATGAACATGATATTAACCCGTTTAATCCCACATTTTTTCTTGCAATTTGAGTACATGCATTTTACTCCTTAGACCTCCCTAACACACAAACGTTATGCCCTCTTTGATTTTATGTTGGTTAAGTTAGTGAAATATTAGGTTTTATACTCGGTCACAAAAGTGACCGGTGGGAAAGGCCATAGTCAGAATTCATACAAATTCTTCAATTAGACCTATTTACACAACGCTTTCCAAACATCCATAACCTTGTTTTGTCATTTCATGAAGGAGGTTTAGTGAGGTGAAAAGGTTGAAAAGGAAGTTCCCTGGAGGAACTTCTGCTTGTTCGGCTAGACTCCTATGGGCTAGACCATGACTACACTTGGGCCCTGTCGTAGGCCAGTTTCAGGGAGATATGTGTGCACTCATTCAGTTCACTAAAGAGCCGTATGTTGTAGAAAGGGTTGTTTGTGGTCATGTGTGGGGCACACCAATTGGTTCTCATGAACATCTGCCTAATCCTCCAGATAGTTCACCTCTGCATCGACATTCAATAGTCTACCTGGCAAATGGGCCGTTTCACCCTGGTACTCCCTATCTGAGTCATCACTATCACAGTCACGTACGTCTAGAAGGTCCGACACATCTGATTGTTTCTGGGATACTGATAACTACACTTAAAAAAAATTATAAACGTAACACTTATGTTTCTGCCCCCGTTTATCAACTTTGCACAGCCATTGAAGAGGAGTGGACCAACATTCCACAGGCCACAATCAACAACCTGATCAATCTATGCGATGCTATGAAATGTGTTGCACTGCTTGAGGCAAATGGTGGTCACACCAGATACTGACTGGATACTTTTAGCTTCTTTATAAAAGTGTCATACTCTTAGAGAAGTCCTACTTTTTACTCAGAATATTTTGACACTTAAGTCAAAGCTTCAGACTATTCTTAAGAGCATTTCTTAGAAGTTTTATACATACAGGACCTAGTCTTTGGGTCCTAAACTATTAACCCCTAGCAGTGGATTCATGCAACCAATTTTCATAGCTTCATAAAGACCATTTCCCATTATAAGAATTATAGATGAATATTATCCATTAAAACATTTGGTGCTATTAATCGCAAAATATTGCTTTGTTGTTGTTGTTAGTATTCAAACATAGGGGTGACTAGTTATAACAAAACGTTTGATGTTCATTTGCATTATTCAGTTGGCAGAATTAAGTTACTTTTATTCAAAGCCGCTAAAATTGCATTCAATGTACATTGATCAGTTTCTATAGTGATTTAAAAGATTTAAGTTTGTGAGAGAGCAATGCTCTTGGAGTAGCGCGCGGAGTAGCGGTTTGTCATTCATTTGTATGGTTGACTTGAACAAAGATTGTAACATAAAATGTCTTACCATGTGCGAGTAAACACAACACTGAGCAAAAGCAATATTTTGCGTTCATGTTTTCCATGCATAGTTGTTCCCGCCAGTTAATCGGAAATGAATGAATGCATGCATGGCACATGTGTCGTTATTGTTCTTCTGCTTTCGCTTCAGCTTCTTCTTCTTTGGCGGTTGGCAAACCAGCTTAAGGTTCTTTTCCGCCACCTATTGGGATGGAGTGTGAAGCCTCGATAAACGAAAGGAATAATTAAATGAGAAGAAAAAAAAGAATGAAAAAAATAAAACTATATCCTTCTGATCAAATCTGTAACTCTTGAATATTTTAGAAGAATATCATAGACCCTTAAATGTTTCTGTGCATTCTGAAATATATTGTGATCTGTTTTCCAAATCTCTTTGGAGTTTTTCAACAAGCTGATTTCTTCTCTTTTATAGCTTTGCCTCACAGTGTAAAATCACATGTTCTGTTTCTAATTCTACAGTAATTGCGGCAGTCTGTCTCACACTTTCCTACAATATGCAGTGAATAATAAAGGTTAGTGTGTCCTATGCAGAGCCATAACAGTATCTTCTCTTCCAAACACCCTTCTTTCAATCCCCACTTTAGGTTGAATGCTGAATAGGTGTCTCCCTTTCGACTGTTTATTCATTCTTTATTATTGCTATTTTTAACTCAAAATAATCAAAATCTTCATCCATATTGCTATCTACTCCTTGTTTTTTCAGGTTTTTTCAGACATTCTAACTTTTTTCTTGCCTTCTTTTTAAAAACGTAAGTAGTCCTTATAGGACACCTTGTGTCAAAATGATTAATGACTTTGACCTTTGACCTTTTGACAGGTTGAACTTCCGGTGACCTTTATGATTGATGGGTTGAACTTCCTTTATGAGGTCATGGGATTAACCTTTGCCCTATCGATCATGTGGTACTGATAGACAACAGTTTGTTTCAATTGGGAATTTCAGATCTCCAAATTCACCCCTCTTACATGGTGTCCCCCAGGGTTCTGTTCTAGGTCCCCTGCTGTTCATAATTTACATCCTTCCCCTTGGCCAGATAATACAACATTATGGTCTCAATTACCATTGTTATGCAGACGACACTCAGATTTACATTCACACCAATCCCGCTCACACATTATCAGTATCAAATTTGGTTAGCTGCTTAAATGCCATTAACAATTGGATGATTCAAAATTTTCTCAAACTTAATCAAGATAAGACAGAAGCTATTCTTATTTCCACCCCTAACATTCTAAAAAAACTTACACATCTGCAGCTATCTATACCTGGCTATTTCACTAAAACTTCTGCTGAAGTTAGAAATCTGGGCGTAATCTTTGATCCTACTCTTTCTTTTGAGTCACATATTAAAAATATCACAAGAACATCTTTCTTCCATCTCAAAAGCATCTCCAAACTACGCCCCTCTCTCAACTCATCTGCAGCAGAAACACTTATTCATGCATTTATCACATCAAGGCTTGACTACTGCAATGCTCTATTTCTCGGCATCCCGGAAAAAATCCTAAATAAGCTGCAGTATGTCCAAAATTCTGCTGCAAGGCTGCTCACCCGCACCAGGTCCTGGGATCATATTACTCCTATCCTCCAGCAGTTGCATTGGCTTACTGTCCACTACCGCATCCATTACAAAATCCTTCTCCTTGTTTATAAATCCCTACATAATTTGGCCCCATCCTACCTATCAGATCTCCTCACCCCATACCTGCAATCCCACACTCTTCCCTCTAGTGATGCATGTCTCTTAGCAGTTCCTACATCTCGGCTTCGCTCCATGGGTGACAGGGCCTTTAGTGTGGCAGGCCCTAAAATGTGGAATTCCCTGCCGCTTGAGATGCGCCAAAGCACAAGTGTATCCATTTTTAAAACTAAGTTAAAAACACATCTTTTTAGTTTAGCTTTCTAATCAGCCCATTGATTTTGCTTGCACTGTCTTCACCTCGTGCTCAGTGCACTCATGTATGCCATTTGAGGGTGTTTATATTTTCTCTCATCTTGGCATTTTATGTACCGTGTATGTAATCTATGTCCTAAGCTGACTGTACTGTCTATACTGTCAGTGAATTGCATTATGGATGTAGCTGCATTGTTTTTTAGTTTTTTTTTTTGTATGTTCTTTACTATACCAATTTGTACAGTGTCCTTGGGTACCTTGAAAGGCGCTTTTCTAAATAAAATGTATTATTATTATTATTATTATTATTATATCTAGTTTTTGGCAGCTTAACCATGGAGAAAAAGGTTTTCCGATACCAAAAGCTAATGCGGCCTAGATCGGAACATTGTTGTGTGCCGTTGTGCGTTGTGTCGCAAGATACAACTCGACTGTGAGTTTCCATTCATTTCCAGTGGAAGAGGATCTCAGAAAAAAGTGGATCGCGCAGATCAGGAGAGATGACTTCCAAGTCAACAAAAACACAAAGGTGTGTAGCGTTCATTTCAGACCTGATGACTTTATGGAAGGGGCTCGTCTGAAACGTCGGAAAAAAGGTGTTTTCCCTACACTGTTTGAGTGGAACCATTACCAGGAGCAGCCGCCGAGGTTGAGTGTTTGGGAACGTCGAGAGAGACCGCTGACCCCTGATCCTGACTCGGACGTAGATCAAGAAGATATGGACTTTGATGTGGAGAGGACTGGACATGATTATTGTTCAGTTCCCGAAGCTGCAGCTCAGTTCCCGAAGCTGCAGCTGTGGACATGGTTCTACGTGAAAACGAGGAGTTAAAAAGGGAGATACAAGATGTACGGAAGCAGTTGGAGCAAACAAAGATCATACACCGCTTTGGTCTCAAGAGATTTGCTGGGTCCGATGAGGACATGCGCTTTTTTACAAGGTAAGATTATATTGCCTGTGGTAAGCATTTGTAATAGCGTTGCCAATGTCCTGAAAACACTAGTCCACGTTTCTGATAAATATGATTGGAGTTATATACACTAGCTACACGTAGCCTAGGCAGCCTAAAAGTAGGCTACACTGACCAAAATAATAACAACAACGTAGACTAACATAATATAAGTATGAACACCAGCTGTTGTCTTCAACAGCAACCAGAGTTAGTTTAATCATACATAATAAATTCCATAATTGTCATGACTCAATATTGCAAGATTGTTGTATCAGTTACTTGTAGTTCAGCATTCCTATTTCCTAAACTTTAAACTTACTACAAAGCTATGTATAAGTATTTTATGCCATGTGAGAACCAATGCACGTTTCTTTCTTGACAGATTTGCAACATACGACCACCTGATGGCCTTCTGGGAACTGATTGAACCGGCAACTCACAGGATGATTCGTGTCACCAATTCCAAAGTCTTCAAGGAGCCTGGAAACACTCGGGCACTTCCTGCAATAGATGAGTTCTTCCTGTTCTTGATGCATCTTGCTTTGGGCCTCAAGCAAAGGGACCTTGGTCATCGGTTTCAAGTACATCAGACCACTGTAAGCCGCATCGTAACAACCTGGGCCAACTTCCTGTACTTTGTCCTGGGGTCAGTGTGCATTTGGATGCCAAAAGAGAAAGTACGAGCCCATCTGCCAGAAGAATTCCATCAATTTCGAGACACACAGGTTATCCTGGATTGTACAGAGATCCGCTGCCAAACACCTTCCTCTTTGCTACTACAAAGTGAGGTCTTTTCAAATTACAAGTCTCACTGCACCTTCAAAGCTTTAGTAGGAATGGCACCTCATGGTGCAATAACATTTGAACTTAAATATACAAGCTTGATAAAAATTATCATTCTATAAGAAAATTTCAAATGGCATTTAGAGGCTTTTGCATCTGAACTCTTCATATGTAAATATCGTTTAAATAAGAACAATACAATAAATATAGAATACCATAAATATAATACTGTATAATAATTTCAGTGTAATTGAATGGACCACCAGTGGTATGTGGCCACACTCACACTTAACACAGTCATTAAATGAAGCAACATCTGAAATCTGAAATGACTTAAATACAAAAACACTTCAGTAGGTAGAAAAAAAAAGAAAAAAGATCTCCTCGGTCTCTAATGGTACGCATTACATCTACATTTTTGTGTATGCGATCAACAAGCATGTCCTCCTGCGCACATACCACGAATTGCACCACTCCAAACCTGTTAGGAGGATCTGACCTTGTACTTGCCAATAGTACTTGTGCTGCCTCCTAAGCTGCACAGAGCCACCAGACATTTTCAGGTAGGGACAGTCAACGTAACTCTTGATGTTGGGGCACTTAATTTCCAGCAGGCCGAATGGTGGGTTTTCAGAAGGATCAAACACGACTCCATCGGGGGAGCAACCCAGCCATGGAGCATCAGGGTGTATAATGAACCCGCAGGGTGAATAGTTGACATTTTTTAAACTGCAGTACTCTGTCACGGCAACTGGCTCCATATCGATTCCCCTCCTCATATCCTTCGTCATGACAGTCCCCCTCCGAATTCTGTGTGCCAGATTTTCAGCTGATGTATGACAGCGAGCATGGCATTCCTCGTGAAAGCGTGTAGATGTAGCTCGCATCTTTCTCAGTCGATGCCATTCCTGGCATGAGCTCTGCTCCCGTCTTGCAGCTTCAATCCTGTGGGCCATGTGGAATGACATCTGTAGCGATTTCATATATACATGTTCCTCCTCTGCACTGTAAAAAAATATTTTGTGGCTTAGTAAATATTACAGAAATTTTTAACTTTATTAACTTAAAAAATCTCTGAATATCGTTTACTTGATTGTTTGAGTTAAACATACCAAAATAATTGAGTAAAAATCCAACAGTTAATTTTATCTAAAATTTACAGATATATTTAAGTTTTTTTCAATAAAATAATTTATTATTTCTTTATAATATACTTAATATATTTGTGAAATTTCTATCAAAATATTTGAGAATGTTTAATTAAACTGATCTGTTTCAAGAAACAAAAAAATTACTTAATTCAAAACAATATTATTAATATATTTAACACGCTCTTAAAATTGAGTAAGTTTACTCAATTAAAACAATGCCCCCCTCCCCCACCTCTGACGTGACGACAACTCGACGGTTGGAGTGAGCGCGGGCTGTTTGAACTCTCCAGTCTCCAGAACAACAGTTCTCTTCTCAGCGTCGCAGATTTGGTGCATTTCCTCTGTGAAATTCAGGTTGGTGTATGTTTTATTTTATCTATAGAATCATTACTGTGCTTTAAATCATATTTAATGCAAAACAACGTATTACAGAGGCGTAATTCGACACCTAAACGAGACGAGAGCCGCGCCTGTCTTTTTGCGTGATTGAAACGCTTTGCATAAACACACGACTTTCATTCCTAATGATATATGATAATGAATATAATTATCATTTGGATGATAAAATGTCCTCAGAACTATCACTTTTTGTTTATTGGCAGGTTATGTCAGTCGCTCGCAGTATCTTTCGGCTGTGCCTCAGTGACTGTGAGTGAAACGCAGGAGGGCGGTATGAAGTTCAAAGTTCACCCGCAGAGGCGAGTCTGTCTCCGGCATGAGGACCAGCGCAGATTCGGTGGATATTGGATAACAGACTGGTTGATTACACTTGAATTAGGCTACCTGAATGTTTAAATATTTCATTTTTACTTGTTAAATAAGTTTAAATGCAGGCAATATTGTATACATGTTAAAAACAGTCTAAAATGTGCTGTATTGCTGTACGCATTGAAAATAAAGGCCAATGTAATGTATACTGGTGGTTGTCTGGAGTACTATTTACAAAGGTTTAGAGAAAATAAAAAAGTCAATATTACTCATTAATAAAAACAGTTAATATTACTCATAAATATTGTTTTTTTAATGTTTAAATGTTAAATTATTTCTACTCAATTTTATGTGTTAATGTACCAGATGGAGTTACTCAGATTTACTTATTTTTTTTACTTGCATTTACTCAATTCATACAGTATATTTCATTGATATCACAGCTTTAAAATGTACTCAATTTTTTTGAGTGTAAAAATGTTTCACCAATAAAATTGAGTAAATAATAGTTAAACTTTTTACAGTGTGATACATAGGCGCATGTGTTGGCTCAAGCCTATAGCCTTGGATGGGAAGGGAAGGTTGGGCAGGGGCGTCTGGGATGTTGATGATTTCCCGCATTTCTGGTGGTTTTTGCTGAAATGACAGCACACTCCCCGCCTGGACAGCCCCAAAAGCTGACTGAACTAATGGGACTTCAGCTGACATGCCCATGGTGGTCACCAGAGGTGCAAGCAAAGGGGGAAAGTCCTTATATACTTCTGCCACTCTCAATGTGGCAAGATCTAGCATTTCCCCGTCCAGTGCTTTGTAGAGAGAACTTCTGAAAATGTTGAAGTGAAAAGATGTAAAAAAAAAAACTGCAGCATATTAACTGCATACATATTAACCACATCAACACATAGCTTAAACTAAAGGTAATATAGTCACCTCACACAAACAGCGGTAGAATTTTGGGGTTTGCGGACCTCCATGTCTCCCACCGGACCTGGCCTAACACCCTGACAGCAATGACACATTTTGACATGGCATCACAATAGTTACATGGTACAATTCACATGACAGACAGATGACTTACCAAGGTCCTTGGCGTATGCCAGGTCTGCTCAGTTTCTGTGCAACTGTGCACTGGGGGTACAGCAGGGATGCCTAATTGGGAAAAGTGTGCTGTTTGATATAGTAGTGCAACCAAATGGGTGCATAAGGCACACCCCGCCACACAGGAGCAGTGGGTGCTCACCAAAATGACAGGTTCAAGTCTTTTAACACCATCTAGGGAGAAATAGAAGCTTAGATGAGAAATACCTCTTAAGAACTAAACTGTTAACAAGAGAAAAATATAACTAATAAAAGCATACGGTTGTATTGTAGATGAGAGCCACACAGACCTACCCATTCACATCCATAAACAGTAGACTGAGCCATGTACATTTAGATAATGTTACTTATTAGCTGGGCAACTTATCAGCAGGCCTAACCATTACCCTAACATTGACCCTAGTCACCCTACTTTCAATTCGTGTGGCTTTTCATTTTTCCTCATGGATCTATGACAGACTGCCCTCCGCTGACCTCTCCTGTCACCTTGTTTTTCATTGACACTGTTACGGAAAAAGATGAACATACATTTCGAAACTGGATTACACGTTCTTACACTGTGCTAGTTTGTCTGTTTTAATATAGTAGAGTATTGTGAAACAAAATAGCTAACGTTAACAAGTTCAGTCACGTCAGTTTCTTGATTACAATGTAACATGATAACGTTAGCTACTTACCCTCATAGTTGTCCATATAGCTGCCGATATACATTTTAAATACCTTTTCCCGCTTGCTGTTGGGAGTGGCACATGATGTTGTTACGAGTCGTACTATGTAATTTACCGTGAGACGAGGTAAATCCTGAAGACAGCGACTATAAAAGAGAGCCATATCTGTCCGTGTATCAGAGGTGTCAAAAGTATTCACATTCATTACTCCGGTAGAAGTATAGATACTAGGGTTTAAAAAGACTTCTGTAGAAGTTGAAGTATCAACTTAAGCTTTTTACTCAAGTTAAAGTAAAGTATAAAAGTACTTGTTTCAAAACTACTTAAAGTATAAAAGTAAAAGTAATGTAAGGAAAAAAATTCAATTCTCTCTCTCTCTCTCTCTCTCTCTCTCTCTCTCTCTCTGAATCATTTGACGCGATTTGCCCCGATTTCTCCCTCGCTTACCGCATCTAGGTTTCCTTCTGAGGAGTTTTGGCGCTGCGCACAACCAAATGTGACCACAGCCCTCACAAGTTAGAAAGACACCACAACGCCAATCAGTTTAGCGATGTGTATTCAGGAGGCGGGACTCAGATCTAAACCATTTGTGTAATTTTGGCCAATTTTTTTTTAACGACGACAAGCCGGATGAAAACAAGCCGAAATGAACTGGTAGGCGACGACAAGCCGGAATGAAAACAAGCCGAAATTAAATAGGAGTAACAAGGCTATTTTTAAAATGTAAGGAGTAGAAAGTACAGATAATTGCGTGAAAATGTAAGGAGTAGAAGTAAAAAGTCGTCTGAAAAATAATTACTCCAGTAAAGTATAGATACCCCAAATTTCTACTTAAGTAAGGTAACGAAGTATTTGTACACCCTGCCGTGTATAAACAGGAAGTTGATAGCCTAGTACACTCAACCCGGAACTATGACGTGCATAGAGCCTATTAGGACAAACAAAACAGATGTTCGTGGGAGAACGCATTTATTGCACGGTAAGTGATTTTACTATATATTTTGTTAAAATTCATCATCCTCTTACGTTTATTAAGATAATCAGCGAACATTAAAATGCAGAAAACTAATAATCATTGTCTAAATACCGTATTGTATGCATTTTGATTCGACTGTTTCATCGACCGCAACAAAGCTGCTTATGGGGTAACTGGTGTAAAACATGCTTTTCCAATGCTACCTGCTGTGTGTGAAATTGATATGCAACAACAGAACCGCGACATTTCAACGGTCAAAATTACAACATCCCGCCCTAGCGCTGCTCTCAGGGCAGTAGTAGCCTTCTTTTTTTATTTTTTTATAAACATGTATTTATTGAATTTTAACAGTTTACAAAAACAAAAAGATATCTGTTTGTAAGTCATTCATCCATTGAGTTGTCTTATGCTCAGTAGAGTCTTTATGGTTTTTCACCAGGATGTTATAGAGTAAAGATATCTGACCCTTGCCAGTACAATTATTCACAGCTAGGTTTTCTAACATGGACAAGCGGGGTTGTATATAGGAATGTGTCTGTGCATAAACAAAACTCCTTAACTGTAAATATTTAAATGAGTGCGTCCGAGGTATATCTATTCATTTCTAAGTTCCTCAAATGAAGCTAGTTTACTTTCCTTATATAGATCCATTACTTTACCGATGCCCTTTGTTGTCCACATTTTAAAACCTTGGTCTTTTTTTCCAGGAGAAAAGTTATCATTCCCCCATATTGGTGAACAGCCTGAAAACAAAGTAGATTCACCAAGAAATGACTGTACATTGTGCCAGACGTTAATTGTGTTTCTCACAAAGGGGTTATCAGTGAGCCGCTTCAGTTTTTTGACAGATGCAGAGTATAAATAAGTGTCAAGTCGCTGGCCTTTAGTGCAGATACTTTCAATGTGACCCATGGTAAGTAAGGTTCAGGTGAAAACCAGTACATTGCAGCTCTAATTTGAGCAGCCCAAAAGTACCATTGTAAATTAGGTAATTGTCACCCTCCTCTCTCATAAGGCAGGTAAAGAAGTGACAGTCTCAACCTTGACCTCCTGTTATTCCAAATAAACTTAGTAAATAGTTGCTTCATTTTGGAGAAGAACTGTGGCGGCGGGGGTAAAGGAATGGATTGAAATAGGTATAAAAACGTTGGTAATATATTCATCTTGATTATATTTATATGCCCTAAAAGAGAGATTGGCATTGATGACCAGCTATTCATGGATTCATTTACTGTAGAAATCATAGGATCATAGTTACAGAATATTAAATCTTTAATGGATGGGGTGATGGTGATACCAAGATATTTAAATCCATTTACCACATTGTTGAAAGGGTGTTTTATCACCGGATTTATTCGCTCCCGCTTATTTAGGGACATAATAGAGGATTTTGTATCGTTTATCGTAAAGCCTGAAAATTTTCCGAATGTGTCAATTAAATTAGTCAGATTGAGAATTGAATGACTTAGGTCTGTTAGAAGCAAGAGGGTGTCATCAGCATACATTACAATGTGATGTTCCGTGTCCGATATTTTTATACCTGAAATTGAGGGGTGCGATCTCACCGCTATTGCAAGCGGTTCCATTACTAAAACAAATAGCATTGGCGAGAGAGGGACCCCTGACGAGTACCTCTTGTGAGTTTGAAAGGAGATAATATTATATGGTTGGTGGAGACCTCTGCCATTGGGTCAGTATAAAGTGTCTCAATCCATTTTCGAAAGTAGTTACCAAAGCCAAGGCGAGATAGCACATCAAATAAATAGCTCCACTCCACTCTGTCGAATGCTTTTTCAGCATCTAAGGACAGAATAGTGGTGTCAGTGGATCCCTCCCTCGCATGTATCAAATTCAACACCCTTCTGACATTATGGAATGCTTGGCGGTTTTTCACAAAACCATTCTGATCCGGGTTGATCACCGTCGGGAGCACCGGTTCTAGTCTTCTAGCCATTACTTTAGCAATAATCTTAGCATCTGTGTTAAGCAGAGAAATAGGTCTATACGATGTACAATTGGTAGGGGACTTATTGGGTTTCAATATAAGTGTTATCAGCGCGCTCCTCAGGGAATCCGGAAGACAACCCCGTTGAAAGGCCTCATCATACATAGCTAAAAGGGGTTCAATTAATTTATCTTTAAATCTCTTATAGATATCAACTGGAAGACCGTCAGGGCCTGCGGCCTTACCTCCTCTCATATTAGTAATGGCGCCAGCAATTTCTGAGGCATCTAGTTTCCTATTCAATTGTTCTTTAAAATCGTCTGATATGGGAGGAATATAAAGATCATCCAGGAACTCAGATTGTGTTTCCAGGTTCCCTGGGGATTCGGATGAATATAATATTTTATAGTAGATGGTGAAAGTATCATTCATTTCCTGTGGGTCTGTTGTTATTGCTCCACTCTGAGTTTGAATAGCAGTAATTGCCCTGTCTGCGTCTAATTTCTTTATCTGCATAGCGATTCTGTGTTGTACACACGATCACACACATGAACAGCGTCGGCCAATAGTGAGCCTACGTGTGACGTAAGTATGACTTAAATTGGGGAGAATAACAGGAGAATTCTAATTTATCTGGGTTCAGTCTCCTCCAGGGGTCACACAAATTCAGATCATTTATATACTGTAACAATTTCTTCCTACTTTGTATATGAGAGGAGTCCATCTCAATTGACCGATCCAATTTAGGATCTATAGTGCAGTTGAAATCACCTGCTATAATAGCCTTCCCTGGGAGAGAAGCAATTAATAAAAATAAATTTTCAAAGAATTTGGGATTGTCTTCGTTTGGGGCGTATACATTAATCATGTTTATCTTCTCATTTATCAATATACCCTGGACAATCAGGTACCTACCCCCTATGTCACGGATGATGTTGTCCACTTTAAAGGGTATCAATTTATAGATCAGGATCATCACCCCACGGGTGTGTGATAAGTAGGAGGCTGATATTACTTGCCCTGGCCATCTCCTTTTTATCTTCATCACTTCATCTGACAATAAATGGGTTTCTTGGAGATATACAACTAACGATTTGAGTTGTTTAACCCTACTGAGGACTTCCCCATACCTCTAACATTCCAGGATGTAAACTTCAAATTTAGATTTGAAGACATATAAAATAAAATCAAGCATAAACAGTTTCAACCAGCCAGGCCACATATGTAATAGAAAGGAATGATGTAAACTGTATCTCGTTCTTAAAACAATTGGAGTGTATGTCGTTATCCCGAACTGCAAAATAAAATGTACATTTATAACCCCTAAACTTAATCCCAGCACTATCTCCCCAAACGAGACGGCTTACCTTCCCTGGTAACATTAAGAGCGAGCTAGACGCTCAACTGATCCACTAACAACGAGGAGCAGTTATAAACTGATAAATCACACACTAAACCCCCACCCCCGCTCACAATCGGCTTAATGGAATAAGCGAACAAAATATACAATATATGCATACGCGCATCTGTCTGTGTGGGATTAAAACCACGTCTGCGTATGTGACAATCGGGTGCAGCCTGGTAAAGCATCGTTACAGTACCTTTTCTTAGTAGGTGGAAAAACAAAGTTCAGGTTAAATGATCACATCGTCTGCTGCCGTTAAAAAGTCCCGTCACTGACAGAGGTCCTCACAGTGTAATCCCGTTAGCCAGTCGTGGTCAACTTGCTAGGTGTCCAATTCTTTAATAAACAACTCCACACCTGCAGGATCATCAAACACGCGAGATTTCCCTCCGTGGAGCAGCTTGAGTTTGGCAGGATAAATGATGCCGTAGTCTATCTTCAGGTCCCGTAGTCGTTTTTTCACATCATCGAATCGCTTTCTTTTCCTGTGCAGATCAGTAGAGATGTCTTGGAAAAGCATGACATGGTGGCCTTCATACATGATCTTGCCCTTTTTTCTGGCTGCCTGCATGACTCGGATCTTGTCTCCGAAGTTTAAAAACTTCAGTATCATGACTTGCGGAGCAGAGGATTGTGGCGCACCTGGTAGTCTATGAGCTCTTTCGATAACCAGCGGGGCAGGAAAGGTCTCGGGTCCCAGGACATCTGGTAGCCATTTTTCCAGGAAAGCAGCTGCATCGCCCTTTTCAACTTTCTCCGGGAGATTCACCAGTCTGAGATTTAAACGACGGCTCCTGTTTTCCAGGTCATCCACCTTAGAGGTGAGCTCAGACACCTGTTTCTCCAGTATCGTGATTCTGGTTTTCTCATAGCAATATCATCCTCCATGTCACCAATACGGTTCTCTGCTTGTTCCAGTCTCCCTGAAAAGTCTTTAAAGTCTGACTTAATCTCATTGATTGCGGTCAGAACTCTGTCAAATTTGGAGCTGAAGTCATTTTTCAGGGATGCAATAGCCTCTAAAATCCCTGCGGCTCCGGGAGCGTGCACATCAGTGGTTAGCATGCTAGCATCTTCCCCTGTTTCTTCTAGCCGGTCGGCTTTGTTCTGAATAGGGTTGTAACGGTATGGTATGGCGGTTTATTGCGATATTGACATGTACGATTATCATATCTTCACATTTGCTTATCCGCGACATGTACGATTATCATATCTTGCACATTTGCTTATCCGCGGTTTAAAAAAAAAAGAAAAAAAAAGATTTCACCCGCGCTGCCGCATATATGCAACTTCTTTTTTAGCTTGACTGCTTAGACTCCACTCATACCTGTACAGCGCTGAAAATGTCCGAGACAGAGGCTGCAAATCTCTATCTCCCACCGAATTTTTTTTTTTAATCTGCAGTATGGGAATATTTTGGATATCCGAAAAACGATCGTGGGGTTGTCCTTGAAGATGGATATCCATTTTGCAAGAGATGTGGACGAAGAGTGGCGGCAAAAGGAGGAACACGTCGAACATGTTCTCCCATATTCGGGAACACCATCGTAAAGATGCCACGTAAAATGTGCGATTTGATAGACAGATGGATGAATAAATCAAAATATAGCTGTGCAGTAAATCAAATCGCGATGTGCGTGTCTGTGAATATACAGCGCAAACCCAGCAAACACATTTACATTGTGGCAACGTCTCTGGCACGTTGCATTTCTGCTATGGCAACGTCGCTGTCTACGTGCTCGCAACATTGTAACAACGTAGAATTGTAAGACGTGACAGGGCTGTAGCAACGTTGTTGCGCGACATTCAGCAACTGAGAGACGACGTTCTGACAATATTTTTATATGGTGTATTTTGTTAGATAAGTATACTTTTTATCGTTTATTGTTTATCTATATTATTTAATGGGGCTGTCAACACCTGCAAGTGTAGCCTACACTTTAAAGAGTAAAAATGACAGAAGGTTTCGTTAATTCAACTTTATTAAAATTGCATATAATCAAATTGCACTTCCAAAAGTCATACATTTGTGAAAAAAAAAAAAAGAAATAAACGAATACACATTTATTTTAAGTATAATAAATAAACCATAAAAAGCAAAAGCAGATCAGAACATTTAATGAACAAAACCAGGTCTGTATGGCAGACAGTAGCCAAAAGCCGGACAAAAGAGGAGCAAAGAAACGAATGAGACTAAATAGCGGAAAAATCTAATGAAAAACTTAACAGTGCAAGCGAGGCTACATTAATCATATTAGAAATTAAAGTTGTAGGTTGTGTTTGATAGCTGAGGTAGGCTATCTCACTCACTATGTATGTGAAGACGTGAACACATGAACATATCCAGAGCTACTCTGAGAGAACACTTAATGAGCATTTTATATATATTTTTTAAAAGAATAATCATCAAATACACTGACTGAAACTCATAGGTGTTCAGTACAACCTGTCAAAAAAAGTTTGGTTTAACCTGAAGAAATAATGACTGAAATATATTACTATTGTGTATAGTTTTTTGTCTAGGTTTTAATTTAGTAAACCTCTCTTGTGTAGACAAACAAAAGTTGTTACATTTTATCTGATTGCTTTTCATAAACCATGTTCAACCAAAAACCATATCTGTTTTCATTCATTTAAGGGTCATTGTAGCTGATGATTATAATAATAATGAGAGTTTAATATCGTATACCGTGAAACCGCAATATTTTCTGAGATGATTATCATACCGTGAAAATCTCATACCGTTACAACCCTAATTCTGAGCCTTTTTTTGGTGGCCCGAGTTGGTTTTAGATTGTTTGGTCGACATGTCTTTGATTACAGATGTACTAAACTTAAGTTTGATGAAGGAGTGCGTTCGCTTTTAACTCAGGATAAGTAAATTTAGCCAATCCTACGGAGAGATCGAGAATGCGACCGCTCAGCTCTGCGCCATAGCCACTCCCCCAGTAGTAGCCTTCTCAATAGATTCAAATCACATATTTTAGTGTATTACGCACTGCTCTCAGGGCAGTTATACTCAATAGATTCAAATCGTTGTTATTTTAGTACGTATGATATTTTGTTATTTTAGTGCATTACATGCTGCTGTCAGGGCAGAATTGCTCAATAGATTCAAATCGTTGTTATTTTAGTACATTACACGCTACTCTCAGGGCAGGTATACATACAGACGGTTGGTCTGGGAACGCCCCCGGGAACGCCCCGTCACGTGATGTGAATTTAGCCCGTGGGGGAAAACATTGCCTTGGCGCTTATTGAAATACACGGGACAATCATGCCGAAGAGTTGCTGTGTCATTTTCTGTACCGCCAATAAACAAACAAATTATGAATTGAAGTTCTACATCCTTCCTAATAAACACACAGAACTGGAAAGGAGGACAAAATGGCTTTATTAACCTTTATATTAATATTTATATTAATCTTTGCAAATCGCTAGCACGCTTCACGATGAATGCGGCTATTTTTACACTCAGGGTACATTACGGCATGTTTTCTATGTACGACATTCTCAATATAATTCATAATCCCACGTTTATAATGAACAACGCGTTATTGTCTACATCCCTTACGAAAAAGAACTATAGTAATCCTATAAGATTTCTAAGTAGTGTATAATACTTCTGTGATGTTCTGTAATACCTCTATAGAACTTCTATAGTATGTCCCAAAATACTAGTATTCCTATAGGATTACTATAATATGTTGTCCCAAAATACTGCAAGATTCCTATAGTTGTTTTTCATAAGGGATGTCTCATTCACATTAGCGTTATCAGCTGAAGGCTCGCTTGATAGGGCAATCGCTACGTAATGACGTGAGCCATGAACCTATGGAGTAGTTCGAGGTCTACACTCAATACAGACTGCAGTCTGTGAGTTAGGGATAACTGTCAGCACAGTCCCTCGGCACTACTGAATGTACTACTGATCACCGTTTTACAAAAGGATTAATAGTTTGGAGTGAAGCATACGTACAATTGGTAGGCTAAGTGACAAGGTTTTATGGAGTTATAGTATGCAACATATATGAAAGTTGATAGGCTGAGTTAAAGGCTAATGTTACCGCTACAGCTGCCGCGATGCCTTACCTGGAGATTCAACCAGATAACAAAATATGTCTGGAAACGACACCTCCGGCCATTTGGTTGGGTCATTGACCCAGTTTTTAATTAAATAAGGGCAATCATAACCTATTGCAGTTAATTTTGAAATGTACCGTTGCCGGTCGGCAGACGTCAATGACTCGCAATACGACATTTTTGTCATTCAAATACACACGATGTTCACAGTGTTTTCCCCCCCGCCGACTCCACCCTCGCCACGCCAGACCACGCCCCCAACTATGACTATAGATGCCGACTGTATGTATACTCAATAGATTCAAATCGTTGTTATTTTAGTGCATTACGTGCTGCTGTCAGGGCAGGAGTACTCAATAGATTCAAATCACTAGTATTTGAGTGGCAGGAGTTCTCAATCAATAGATTCAAATCACTGTTATTTTAGTTTATTACGTGCTGCTCTCAGGGCAGGAGTACTCCATAGGTTCAAATCGCTGTTATTTTAGTGCGGGGGTGGGCAAACTTTTTGGCTAAAGAGGGCTGGCCCAGTAGCAGATTATGCAACCGATCTCATGAAAGTGCGTATCTATACCACGAATTGAATGTCTCGTGCCATTTATACGGCAAACATGGTTCTTGTGTGCATATGCAACGCACTGTAAACCCCTTGAGTAGGATGCGTGCGTATGCTACGCACTGTAAACCCATTGGTTAGGATTAGGGGTGCGGAGTGTGCGCCTATTACACGCCATAAAGTGTGTATCATATGCATGCGAAAACTGCGTATCATAAGCACTACAAAATGCAATTCGTGGTATACGCACTTCAGGGGCGTAGCAAGCTTTGCAAAAGTGCGGGGGGCGTATGTGCAGGACCGGTTTAAGAATTCCGGGGGCCCCCTCCCCCCCTAAGGGGGTTGGGGGGCATGCTCCCCCAAAATAAAATTTTGTACATTTTAAGGTTAAATGCATCAATCTGGTGCACTTTAAGAGCTCAAAATTAAGAGCTTCAACCCATGAACTGTGCACATTGAACAAAGAAAAAGCATTGACTTGTACCTGGACATTAAAGGGGTGGTTCAGGATTTTGGACATCGGACCTCATTTCCAAGTGAGCCTGGGTGTTATTTATCAGTGGACACAGTTTTCAAAATTTTTCATCCAGTCCTTCCAGTTGCATAGTTCGCCGGTGCTAGGCTAGCAGCGAGTCAACGGTATCTACTAGCCTGCCATTAAAGGGATAGTTCACTTTGAAATTAAATTTTGGTATGTTTTAGCTTACCTCAAGGGCATCCAAGATGTAGGTGTCTTTGTTTCCGCAGTAGTTTCAATTTTGATATTTTTAGGTCAAACCGTTCTTGTCTGTCAGTCATATAATGCAGGTCGATGGTCACTGTCCCAAAACACAAGCACAGAGTCCAAATTAAAACAATTCCCCAGCGTCCAAATGAAACAATTCCCCATCATAAGTACACATTGATGGCCTAAGACACGAAACGAGCGGTTTGTGTGAGAAAACGAACAGTATTTATAGCGTTTTTACCTCTTATACACAGCCACGTCCAAGTGATCTGAGAGCGCGGGCGGGTATAGATATATACAATAGAAGTCGCCTTGGCTACATTCATTTATTACTAGTAACAATTCCAATTAGAGAGCTCTACAATTCATTTATTACTAGTAACAATTCCAATTAGAGAGCTCTACAATTCATTTATTACTAGTAACAATTCCAATTAGAGAGCTCTACAATTCATTTATTACTAGTAACAATTCCAATTAGAGAGCTCTACAATTCATTTATTACTAGTAACAATTCCAATTAGAGAGCTCTACAATTCATTTATTACTAGTAACAATTCCAATTAGAGAGCTCTACAATTCATTTATTACTAGTAACAATTCCAATTAGAGAGCTCTACAATTCATTTATTACTAGTAACAATTCCAATTAGAGAGCTCTACAATTCATTTATTACTAGTAACAATTCCAATTAGAGAGCTCTACAATTCATTTATTACTAGTAACAATTCCAATTAGAGAGCTCTACAATTCATTTATTACTAGTAACAATTCCAATTAGAGAGCTCTACAATTCATTTATTACTAGTAACAATTCCAATTAGAGAGCTCTACAATTCATTTATTATTAGTAACAATTCCAATTAGAGAGCTCTACAATTCATTTATTACTAGTAACAATTCCAATTAGAGAGCTCTACAATTCATTTATTATTAGTAACAATTCCAATTAGAGAGCTCTCTAATTGAATTTGTACTAGTAAAAAAACAAATTAAATATATGTATAATTGCAGAGCTCTGTAATTTAATTAAAGAGCTCTGCAATTGCATTCTTACTAGTAACAATTCAATTGTAGAGCTCCGTATAGTAACAGTTCCAATTAGAGAGCTCTACAAATGAATTTGTACTAGTCATTTGTCTAGTCATAGAACATATCAGAATTTGCAGTCAAAACTGATTCATCGTTGATTCAAACCTTTTTCATCAGCTGTCAGGGTCGAGTAGAGTGCAGGACAGTGTAAAAGTTGCAGATGTCTGGCTAGTGTGCACATGACTATGGACAGGAGTCGTCCCATATTCGATTTCAATTCAAGTCATTCAACTGTGCTCTCAGAGTTATATTCACCATCGAGTCATCTCCCACCTAATGTGTAGTCTATATTTTTAGAGTTGCTCACTATCTCACTCTTTACTGTAGATACAACTTACTGTATAATTATGCAACTTTGGCATTAGCGATCACTTGAATATACAGCTACAAGTTATCGCACTAAATCACCTATGCCTGCTGTCGCTGATTGGCTAAAAGTGCGTGCTTGTCGGCGACGTCAACACCAAAGCCAGCTGACTCTTGCGAGGGTGTGTATGTTTAGTAATGTCATGATGATTTTATGGACTACATGCACACTTTAGTTTTGTTTTTTAACCAATTAGACTTTAAAATGTAATGTTTGAAAACCGCCGAACTGATCCCAAACCAGCCCAAATTTTGTCCACCCACCCAAACCCCTTTTCACCCGCACAATCTGGCAACACTCGGCGGTATATCCTCCGCGCCTCAGGGGCGAGCCCCTAGCCCCGGTACAGGTCCTCAGCCCTAGGGGACGATTCGAAAGGGGACTCATTTTACAAATGCAAATTGTAAGTGGCCACTGGAGGCCGCTAGAGGTAATGCATTCACAGTCAGGTCATTCATGTGACTGGGTTTGAGGCTGTGTGCCCAGGAACCTGTATAGCTGATCAACATTTTGCTCTCACCTGATTTCTCTCATCTCAGAAGCTCAGGGACATAGAGGTGAAACTCAAAAAATTGGAATATTGTGCAAAAGTTCATTTATTTCAGTAATTCAGCTTAAAAGGCAAAAATTTAGCATCAGCGTCAGTTCTGGCAGGCCAGGTAGTCAAGACGCTGCTAATGCTATTTGCTAACAACACTGTCCCGTCAGCTGATCTGCTCCGGCTGCATTAGCTGGTTAGCTCCCCTCGCTGCTCAATGGCCAAGCTCAAACAAGGCGCCCTATTTAAAGCACATTCAGTTTGCTCATACATGCTTGCTGCTCGCTTCTGCTGCCCGCCACCTCCCCAGCTCCTCCTTATGCATAACGTGGCATTTGCTTTATGTCATGTTGCCTGCTCTGTTCACA
>FLSR01000166.1:37967-48413 GCA_900092035.1 Leuciscus waleckii
TACTCCTGCCCTGAGAGCAGCGCGTAATACACTAAAATAACAGCAATTTGAATCTATTGAGTACTGCTGCCCTGAGAGCAGCGCGTAATACACTAAAAATAAAAGTGATTTGAATCTATCGAGTACTCCTGCCCTGAGAGCAGTGCGTATTACACTAAAAATAAAAGTGTTTTGAATCTATTTAGTACTCCTGCCCTGAGAGCAGCGCTAAGGCGGGAGATGTATCTTTTTGACCGTTGAAATATCGCGGAAAATTTGAACGAGTTCTGTTCTCGCATATCAATTTAACAGACAGCGAGGTAGCATTGGAAAAGCATGTTTTACACCAGTTACCCCATAAGCAGCTTTGTTTTGGTCGACTGATGAAACAGTCAAATCAAAATGCACAATACGATATTTAGACGATGATTATTAGTTCTGTGCATTTTTAAATGTTCGCTTATTATCTTAGTAAACGTTAGAGGATGTTGAATTGTAACAACATATAGTAGTAAATTCACTTACCTTGCAATAAATGCGTTCTCCCACGAACATCTTTTATTCCGACTATTCCTCAAGAATCCCTCCGCACCGCAACGCACCTCAAAATCAAAAGTCTAAACCCCGCCCTTGCTTCAGTTTCATTGGTTGAAGCTGTAAACCAATCATTTTCCTTTCTGCCCTCAGAACATGTTTGAGTAAGTAAATCTCCCATCTGCTCGATGGGCAGGAGCAGGGTTGGGCACCCCTGCACTAGAGGATAAACAATGTTATTAAATATATTTCTAATGTAGTGATTTGAGACACTTATTTTGTAAAACATTTGTATAACCAATAAATATTTTACCCTTGATGTCTGTAAAATGTAGATCTTCCTCCTCTGATGTATTTCTCAGAAGGATCAGTATTTTTCGGGGGATTGCAACCATTACAACAGAAAACTCTTTAGGTCTAACTCTTAATTTATTAACAGAGATATTTTTTTTATAGATTTTCCATCATTGTTTAAAAGCTGACTAACTAATATAATATTGTTTTCAACCCAGTTATCAAAAAAGAGTAATAATTTAATATAATGTCTCCCTATAATATGGGTTGGGAAAGGAATTCCAAATTCATATGCATCAATAACTTTTCACTTGCGCTACAAAAATGATGTCACTGAACATGCGCAGTAAGAACAAATATAAACCACAGAAATATTGTTTATTCAACAGTAAATGGATAATTAACAAAAATAATTATTATGCCAAATTTACATAATACAAATATGAAAATATAAATTCTGAAATATGAAATATGGGTCTTACAATCAATATCTGGATTGTAATTGTGTTATTTGAAATTATGATTGACAGGGTTTGGGAATCCTCGGCTTGTGCTGCTGGGTAAAAACTGGATCAGGAAAGAGCAGAACAAGAGAAATCATTGAGGGTCGAGAGAGTTTTGAGTCGATAAGTCAAGATCAAGCTTGTTCATCATTCTGCTACTGAAACCTGTGAGCTTCACGAAGCACATGTGGGCGGAAAGAACATGAAAGTAATCGACACTCCAGGACTGATTGATGCATTAGAAGAGAAGAAGATGAAGGATGAAAGAAAGAAGTTTGTCATCATGTCTGCTCCTGGTCCTCATGTGTTTCTGCTGGTCATCAAACTGGATACGAGATTCACAGATGAAGAGAAAAACACAAAGGAATGGATTCAGGAGAACATTGGAGAAGGTGCTTTACGTCACACCATCATTCTGTTCACTCACGCTGATCGTCTGAAGGATAAATCAATAGATCAGTATATCGGTGAGAGAGAGTTCCTACAGTCACTGATCGACAGCTGCGATGGGAGATTCATCTCATTCAACCAGCAGAACCAGGTCACAGAACTGCTGGAGAAGATTGAAAACATGGCAGAGGGAAATGGATGGAGGTACTACACAAATGACATGTTTCAAAAAATTATTAAGAAAGCGATAATGTATGAAAAAATTAAAGAATTTTTAAGAAAAGCTGGACCAGTAGCAGGAGTAGGAGCAGTGTTCCCAGGAACCGTCGTCCTGGGAGTAACAGAGGTGGTCTTCGCTCCAGTAATACTGATTGTAGGAGGAGGAGTAGCGTTAGCTTTTGCAGCCGCAGCTTGGAAGCTACGTGAGTAACAGGATTAATGTACTTGTGTAAGCTATACTGTTGTGATTCCCAATGATTGTGCATGAATCCATTGCACATAAGAGGAGTATAAGATCAGTTTCATTAATGTTGTTGTGTAGTTCCTCATTTCCAGCTAAGAACAGCTGTCTCGTGTCTGTCATCCTTCTCAGTCTTCTTTCTTTCAGTTAATTTAGTAATGTACTGTCCAAATACTGTGCCAAGATACACAAAGAGGTTTAGGCCATTTTGATCTGCATGGAGGATTGGATCTGACATTATTATTTTATTATATATATTATTTCTTATAAAATTCTTATTAAACGTTTTGCAAAATTATTATTTAATAATGAGATAGGTCGCATATTTGAATAATAGTTTATCTTTTGTCTGAGTGATGTCGGTAAGGATGTTGATGGCCTCCTCATAGAACAGGAATATTGTCTATAAAAGCTTTATCAAATTCTGATGTAAGGCCATCATTTCCTGGGGATTTTTTGTTTTATTTTGTGATTTTATACATTGTAATGGAAAATTTAGATTTTCATTGATTTACAGTATTGATTTTCATTTATTTGCATTAAGACATTGAAATTATATTTTGCTGAACTGTCTGTGGTATGCAGGAAACTTAATCTGACTAATGTGTGTTTTTAACTGGGAAGCAATTGAGACGTCAGGAAGAGACAGCCTGAAAGGGGACCTCTGACCCCTAAGGTCAGAGGTGGCCCAATTTAGAACTTGTGAGTTTGTAAGCATAAACTCAGCAGAATTAGATCACTAACCGAGAAAACCTTCCCTTCTTTAGATAAGAGGGCCTGTAAGCAGAAACCTTGAGAAATGGTATAAAGGCGGGTCAGTCTCTTCTCTGGTTGTCGGATTTGCTTCACAGATTGTACTTGTGTGACTTCTGTGCGGGCAACTGGGCCTTCTTGCAAGAATAAATTCCTTTTTAAAAGACAATTGGATTCAGAGTGTCTCTTACGCAGTGATGATTGTTTAATGAGAATTTTTGCCACAACAACATCAACTCAATTTCATTTATAGGGTTTTAGGAACATTCAAATTTACTGAATGAATGAATCACTCACTGCTCTTGTCTGAATAACTTTAGTATCTTTAATAAGGATCAGCCTATATTCATATACAGTCGAGCAGTGTTCTGTTTTACATCTTATTGTTATTTCTGACTTGAAAGCTACTGTTTAATAGACCTATACTTTACCTGAAAAACTTAAAGCAGTCATGAAGTGAGTTTTCAAGTTTTTCAAATGATTCCCTGTAAACATTATATTATGTATTTTTGTATTTTCAAATTACAAATTACTTGCATTTTAATTAAATACATTTTCTCACACCTGTATTTTGTATTTTATTTTTAAACATTGATGCGCAAGTGTAACAAAACACTTTTTGATGTATTTGTGGCCATGTCTGCTCATCGTGCCTTCTTCTTCTTCTTCTTCTTCTTCTTCTTCTTCATCATCTTCATCATTTTCTTCTTCTTCTTGATCTTCTTCATCATCATCTTCTTCTTCCGCTCTTGAGTCTATGGCAGCCCATAGAACCGTATAGTAAAAAGTTGTGCATTTTGGCACACAGATAGAGGACAGTCTGAACATTAATCACAGCAATTTTGGAGTCTCTAACTCAATCACTCTAGCACCACCAGCTGTCCAAATTTGCACTCACGTTTATGTTAGGTCTAGCGAAATTCTAACAAAATATATTTCCTCTGATTCCTTTCATTCGATTGCACATTAAGACATCATTTGAAATGTTTCCGCCATTTAGAATTTTCCAAAACAAACCCTACTCTTTTTTTACCTCATACTACACAGTTCATCCGATTTTCATAAAATCGTCTCAGATCATCTTCAGACCATGCCGGCAAAAATTAATTTAAGTCCCCCTGTAGTCAATAATTGTATCCCTTAAAACTCATCTTTGATCACCAAAATTACATATTTAAGCGTTTTTTCAGCATCATTACTCCAGTCTTCAGTGTCACATGATCCTTCAGAAATCATTCTAACATGATGATTTGATGCTCAAGAAAAATTTATGATTACATGTGGGCGGAGTCTCTCTGCAAGCGCACTGCACTCACAACCAAATCAATCTAAAATCACAGCCAATCAGGAGAGAGTGTGGGCGGAGTCTCTCTGCAAGCGCACTGCACTCACAACCAAATCAATCGGGGGGCACAGCCAATCAGAAGAGTGTGTGGGCGGAGTCTCTGCAATGCTCAATGTTGAAAACTGTTGTGCTTCTACAGATTTGTCTGGAAATGGTCATACATTTTTATTTTTCAGGATTCTTTGAATATTCAAGAGAACATCATTTATTTGAAATAGAATCTTGAGTGACATTATAAACGGTCACTTTTGATAAATTTAACACAAGCTTGCTGATTTTCCTTCAAACTAACAGAAACAGTGCTGAACACAGGCATGTCTTTACTGTAAGTCCTGCACTGCATCACACTCACTGGGACATCATGGTCATGGCGCACTCCATGGGCGTCATCAGTCTGCGGATCACGTCCTCCGTCAGTAGCTCTGGACAATGGGCCACAAAGCTGCGCATGGCTGTGAGGAAGCAGAAACATGATGTTTTCCTGATGCGTGTGATAAACAGAGCAGAGAAAGCCATGCAGGGATGATGCGAGGTGTTTTACCACACAGGGCTCCGGCGCGGCCCTCCAGCATCACCTGCCAGCTGAAGGAGTCTCCTCTGGCCTTCTCCGCCTCCAGCTCCTTCTGCGTTGTTGTGACTTTTATTTTGACGGCGCTGAGAACGCAAGAGCCTGAGCAAACAAACAGCGCTCGTATTCTCCGTGTTCATTAGTTTACGATCTGTCTAACAGTCCTGTCTAATACGTTATTAGACAGAACTGTTATACATAGAAAGTAGACAGTAATGAAGAGTTATTAGCGTATGCCGTGTGGTTGATATCCAGTGTTGCTGAGCAGAAATACATAATCAGGTTTCTCTTGGTCTCCTCAAAGTTGTGTTGGATTTTCTCCTCAGCGTAAAGATTAAGAGGTCTATCTATCACTGTTTTCCATGTTCGTAGAGTTAGTTTCTGGAGTAAATATATAGGCTATAATCTGCGCTGCCGATCGCAGCAGATCCTCAGCTATACTCACCACCATCTAAAACACACCACTCACAGTCAGGCTCTGTTACAGCACTCAGATACAGGTGCTTCTCTACAGGAGTCTGTGATAGCAGCTTCTATTTCTTCACGAATACACATTCTTCTAATACTAAACATTAGAGGTGTAACAATATATCTTAATACAAAAATGCAACAACATGTATAGACTCAGACTGGGATCGGGAGGGGAGGCAGTGGAGACTCAGACTGGGATTGGGAGGAGAGGCAGTGGAGACTCAGACTGGGATCAGGAAGGGAGGCATGGAACTGGGACTGGGATTGGGAGGGAGGCAGTGGAGACTCAGACTGGGATCGGGAGGGGTGGCAGTGGAGACTCAGACTCGGATCGGGAGGGAGGCAGTGGAGACTCCGACTGAGATTGGGAGGGAGGCAGTGGAGACTCAGACTGAGATCGGGAGGGGTGGCACTGTAGACTCAGACTGGGATCGACTGGGATCAGGAGGGGAGGCAGTGTAGACTCAGACTGGGATCGGGAGGGGAGGCAGTGGAGACTCAGACTGGGATCGGGAGGGGTGGCAGTGGAGACTCAGACTCGGATCGGGAGGGAGGCAGTGGAGACTCCGACTGAGATTGGGAGGGAGGCAGTGGAGACTCAGACTGGGATCGGGAGGGGTGGCACTGTAGACTCAGACTGGGATCGACTGGGATCAGGAGGGGAGGCAGTGTAGACTCAGACTGGGATCGGGAGGGGAGGCAGTGGAGACTCAGACTGGGATCGGGAGGGGAGGCAGTGGAGACTCAGACTGGGATCGGGAGGGGAGGCAGTGGAGACTCAGACTGGGATCGGGAGGGGAGGCAGTGGAGACTCAGACTGGGATCGGGAGGGGAGGCAGTGGAGACTCAGACTGGGATCGGGAGGGGAGGCAGTGGAGACTCAGACTGGGATCGGGAGGGGAGGCAGTGGAGACTCAGACTGGGATCGGGAGGGGAGGCAGTGGAGACTCAGACTGGGATCGGGAGGGAGGCAGTGGAGACTCAGACTGGGATCGGGATGAATGTGTAGCAAAAAAGTAGGCAAGCTTTGGGACATACTACTTCGTCATCTTTATCGGACGGATCTGTCGCGTGCATCCCGTCATGTAAACTGCCCTGTCAATCATCTTGTCACAGTTAAAATCCTCTATTAAATCGAATTTAATTTCCTACGGTTTCGGAGAGAAATGTAGTAGCATGTTCATCTGCCAGTGGGTCTTTCATGGAGACTGTCCTCATGTGTTTGCAATTTGAATATAATAATGCTGCATTTAAAAGTTGGTGCGCTTCACCAACGGAGTGGACGTCGCTCAAATGCCTCTGGGCACAATTGGATAGGATAGACCTAAAACCAATCAGAGTGATCGTCATCGTGTAAAGCCCGCCTCAACGTTTCTGATTGGTGCTGCGATTTCCACGGCATGGAAATGGCCTTGAATGAGCTCTTTGCCAGACTACTTGCAGAGCAAATCTAAATTTGCCGGAAGTTGTCTGGGTTTTCCCAGGCTACCTCGACACCCTTGCCTCATTTAGTATGCGCAGCTCTATGAATATGCAAATGAGCCCGCCTCCACTCACTCACTCAGCTCAGTGATCCACTGGTTGACGATCACACGTTTATCTGATTGGTTACAAGGTAGTTTGTGACGTCAGAAACACCAGCGATTTCAAAGCGTGTTTTTGAGACTGTCTTTGGTTCACTGCAGTTTTAAGGAGGAAATACTCAGCAATTCTGTCGACTTATGAATTTACACATGGTTTGTCTTAAAGCAGATTAAAAACACCACATAGACGCTGGATTCTCACCACAGGGGACTTTACAATTTTTTTTTTTTTGATGCCAAGCTGATTCTGAAGCTGTAAACCTGAAACTCAAATCCACACCAAACTTTGTGTGTGTCAATCTCTCCTCACACTGACCACTCAACATCAGTTTGGTAACAGCGCCACCTATTGGCCAAAAGTGATAAGCAATTAAATCATGTTGGTATTTGAGATTTTTCCCACCATATTTGTGCTAAAATATTTAGATTTGTCTTTAATTACTCATAGTTGCAGTTACTCTGCAGTTCACAGCCATAACATTTGTGTGTTTGCCCCCTTCATTGCTATATGTTCTCTTGTCTCTGTCTCTCATCTTTCTCAGTCTCATTTGTACTTTGCTTCTATAACTTCTACTGTCTACATTACTGTCTGTCTACGTGTTTTATTTGTTCTGTTTACTGTAGAGAATTTATTTAAATTGCCAGCCTTAACATCATAGCTCAAAAGGATATTTGGTTACAGTTTTGTAAAATCTACTGATCTACTGCTCGCTTCAAGTGCTATTAGAGTTCTGAAAATGAGAGTATTGATTTGAAACAGTCTATATTGTTAAAAGCGCAGTATAAATGAAGGAGACTTGCCATTGTGATTCATTCTCTTGCACAGCTCTCTCTCCTGATTCCCCTCTCGCTTGATTTCTCACACTATTCCCTCTCTCTATCTTCCTTCTCTGCCAGTGTTTTCACTCTCCAGCCTCTCATGTATTGTTATATGTGTCCTCATCTCTTCGCCCGTTGCTCGGCTGCCTGGTTAAGTATTGTTTCCTTTTACTTTGATTATTTTGTCCAATAAATACAGTTTGAACTGATGTGCTCTTGGGTTCTCAGTTTTTTCGTCCAGCCGTTTCAGTCAGCTAAAGTTCTGAGAACGGTTTTATTTTTTATTATTATTATTTTTTTATTATTATTATCCAACGAACGTTAGTAGTATACAATATAGTAGACAGAATTCACATATTAATAGCCTATATCCAAAAAAAAAAAAAAAAAAAAAAAAAAAAAAAACCAAAGAGTAAAAAATTAGCATGCCAGAGTGTACAAATTGATTAATTAATAAAACAAATGTCATAATCTCACTATCAAAAGTCATTCTTGCTTTCTTATTGACAATGTTCTCCAGAATGGTGCGATAATCCTTAGTCTCCTGAAGAAAATGAATACATTTAGACCATTTCTTCTTGTGTATGTGAAATTTTCCCAAAATAATAAAAAGTTGTACAATAAAAGTTTAATATGATTATATTGCTTTCATTGGAAAAATACATTAAAAAAATATTTATAACATTTGCTTTCCTTCTAATGAAATTTTCCACATCCACCCCAAAAATTATAATAATACAATTACAAAACAGAAGGATAATAGATTTTTTTTTTTTATTGAACAAAAATCTCATGAATCAATATCTAAATGAAACCTCTCCAACACACTTTTAGCTGGATATATACTTTACTGTCCATGTAAAACGACGTGAACGCGCCCCGATTACGCCCCAGAATGACGTAGTCACGTGGCCTCTGTTATTTTTCTCAGCGTTGGCTGATAAACCAATGACACTCGTATGCGATTACAGTGTAGGGGATTTCATAAAAAAGAATTGCAGTTATCGCTGCATTTTCATTTTCATGTTGGAAATAACCTGTGGAAAGGATTATGTTTCAGTTATTAAACATAAAATACATTTGAATGTCCATCCTATGATGTCCAAACATCCGCGCGCCCCCTGGAGGAAGTTAACGTTCACTTCCACGCACGTGACAGCCTTCTCTCCATTCATTGGCTGTGAAGGCGGAAGTGACTCGCTTGCATTAACCCTTCCGCCAACATCAATACAAGCACACAACATCACCGCAAGAAAACAGGTAAGATAAACGCTAACTTCATAAACTAAATCTAGTTTATTATATCAGCCCGCCGCGTGTCATAACTGACAGTCTGTTCTCGATAAATGTATACCTCATTTCCCGGTGTTTAGTTGTGAATGTTTGTCATATTAGCTGCCAAGTTTAGCATTTCATTCATATGTGACTGAAGGATTGTTGTTCAGTTTTACGCAATATCTGACATATTTTCATTGTATAGGCTAATATTAGAACAGGGTGTTCAAACATTTATATGCCACATATGATCATTCTCGTGCGAGGGATCCCGTCCTTACATTTAAAAGGCAGATATAAATGTATGTGTAAAGACCCAATTTATACTGTGACAGATAACGTTACATATTAGCCTATAAATGTGTAAAATATTATTTGAAATTATATTTTTTTTACTCACTATAGCACTTTGCTGTGTATTGTTTATTTGTTTATTTTATTATTTATTTTAATCTATTTATTTTTTAATATAACTTTTATAATTCATTTGAATCTATTATTTATTTATTCATTTATTAATATGAGGATGTTCTAAAGTTATTTATTTGTATCATATTTTGTATTTTAATCTTTTTGTTGATTTCATTTAATCGTATAATTACTTATTTATTTTATTGACTTTTTTTACAATGTGTGTGTGTGTGTCAGTATTATGTATTTGTTATTTAAATCTATTATTATTATTTATGAATGTATTATCTATTGTATTCCTTCATGAATCTGACTGGTTCCTCTTGTGTTTGCTGTGTGTGTGTCAGTGGTGTAGTAAGCATGGAGCTGGCCCACAGTCTGCTGCTGAATGAAGAAGCTCTGGCTCACGTCACCGAGGCCAAGAGAGCCGTCTTCATCTTCGAGTGGCTCCGCTTCCTGGATAAAGTTCTTATCGCTGCTAACAAGGTAAAAGATCGTGGAGAAACACATGCGTTTGCCTATAAATAATGAGTAATATTTAGCCATTGGCCATTTTTACACATGAGGGACCGTAAAACCGCACATCATTTATATAAAATATCTCAGTATATGAATTGGACTAAATTCTCATCTGAACAACTATAGCTGTAATTATTAAATCTAATTATACTACAGGGCTGCTGAATGCTTGAATCTGATTGGTTGACGAACGTTCTAAGGTGTGCATTATTTTCAGGGAAACGCACGGCTAAAGTAGTTCCAGGCAGGTCTCGACCGCATTACAGTTCTATATCACTTCGCGTAGTCAACTGTAATAACGGAAAATAGGATACAATTCATAAGAGGAAAAAGCATTTCGCCCCATGCGCTTGATCTGCAATTTTCAATGTCTAGCTTCACAATCAATAGAAAATTAAACTGAATATTGGCTAAATAAATGGATAGTCCTGCAGCACGGATTTTTATTGCAGATAATATAACAAATACATATTATTGATAGCCTACTTGTTAAAAGGGCTTTGTGTTTCATTTATTTGGCTATAGTCTACTGTCATCTGTCA
>FLSR01000168.1:2065-19521 GCA_900092035.1 Leuciscus waleckii
GCACAGACCCTTTATGGGCACCAGACAGAAAGAATGCCTCATTTATCTCCAACTTTTCCCCCTGAAGAGTCTTCAGGGCTCTTAATCCAGGACTTGTTGTGCCACGTGATGTTACCAAGTAGGTACGAATTGGACACTTTGTCGGTTCGAACTTCTGCTGGAGATGTACCAATGCTTTAAAAAACTCACTTAGTGGGCCCTGCAAAATAATTACACACAAACACATTATTGGCATTTTTAGAGAGTTAATTATTATATTAAATTGTAGTGTGCTGAATGTTGAACTAAATGTTTCAACCTATTATCTATACAGTATATAGCATCTGTGGCATGCTTTTGATTTCCACACACAATTTCAACTCTTAACTCACATTGTGTACAGTAGAAGTGCTTTCAATGTTAACAAACTTTCAGTTGAAAGTTCCTTTAAATATCCCTTTAAATAACAAGACTGTGTGACGTGTACCTTGTGAATGTAAAATATATCAAGGGTTTAACTGAGCCATCTGAGATTCAGCAGTAACATGTTGATTTCAGACCAACATTCTCACCAGTGTTAAAGCTCTGTCCTCGTTTATACGTTCATTGTCAAAGAAAGCTTGTAGCCCTTGTTCTTTGTAGACTCTCTCTGACTCATCTGAAAACAGGACTCCATCACCATCAAAGGCCACACGTAACACTTCATCACTGTGCTCGTGGTAATCTCTCTGGAACATGGTGGCTGCACCATATCCTGAAAAACATTGCCATTACCATTTAAAAGTGTTACTGTATACTATAAGTACCTGCATGCAGCAAATGCCCACTTTTTCACTGCAACACGAATATATATGAATTTATATAATGCTCTCTTTTGCCTCATTCCACAGATTTCCCCCCAAACTCAGCTTAGAAAATGCAGAAAAAGCCAGTCTTAGACTGTTTACAAGGAGTGTTGGGGGTAACGCATTACAAGTAACACAAGCTATGTAATCAATTACTTTTATTCAAGTAACTAGTAATGCATTAATTTTAAATTTACAACAAAATATCTGAGTTACTTTCAAATAAGTAACACAAGTTACTTTGCTTTCTCATTTGTTGATTGACACCTCTCCTGTCCACGTGTTGAGAGAAATCATGAGTAAGTGCAGAGGCGTTGTGTGATCATGATGGGTTTAGTTGACTAAATGTGAGCAGACATATACTCATCTCACTTGCAAAAAAATAGATTCAGTATTCCTCAAAATGAATAAAAACAGGGAAATGCAAACTCAGAATATTACAAACCTGAAGTAATTAAATATGTTAAATAACACAAATATCCTCTATGTTTTTAATCGAATTTTATTAACCACTTTATTAACCTTCTCAGGCGACCTATTTTTCTGCAATTCACAAAGGAAGCACAGCTGAGAAGAGCTGTGCCATCTAATGTACTTTGTTGAATTTGAATTTGAATTTGCATTTCCCTCATTTTTCTATTCATTTCACGTTTGGTGAGAAAGGGCCTTTACATTTGCCAAAAATATAACTTTTGTTTTTGTTATTAAAAAACAAACAAACAAGCAATCCCAAGTGAGAAAAATGTACGCTAATGTAATGCATTACTTTCCATAAAAGGTAACTAAGTAACACAATTAGTTACTTTTTAAGGGAGTAACACAATATTGTAATGCATTACTTTTCACTGATCATTAGACACGAACAGTCAACAGAGGAGAGAAGAGGACGTACCTGTAAAGAGTCCCACCAACTACTGTCCCCACATCTGGCACGGTATAGATCTCATCAATCTACAGCATCACAACACACACACACACACACATTCATCAAAGAGTTACACTCCATCTGTCTGTCTGTTGGGTTAAATATCCCTATATAGTCAGAGTATCGTCAGTTTTGGTCAACAAAATAAAAAGTCATTGACTGAAATAGTGCTTCTCCAATGGCAGGTTTTGACTCTGTTTCGTGCCACAACATGGATAAACTACAACAGCTGTGTGGATTTTTTATTGATCTTCATCATTATTTGTAGCGCATGCCATCCAATAATAGCTATAAGCTTTGTTACTTTGATATAAAAGCAAAGTCTGAGCTTTTAAATTCTGTCCATTTTAATTTCAACCAATAACTGTGTTTGTGTCTCTTTAATGTGTGACAGATCGCTGTAGAACCGATCATCTCTTCCTCTTTACTACTATTTACCGCAGAAAATAAACTTCAGTGAACATCAAGAGGAATGTTGTACGATACAGAACAATTTACTGAAATCAATCATGTCTCATGTCATGTAATCCATCAATCAGTGTTTCAACCTTTCAGCTGGAGAACAATACTGTCACATTCACCCCAGAAGAAACATTCAGTGTCCATAAACTCGATATTTAGTTAGAAAAATAACTCTAGAGAGGAGCGTTCCCATTTAATAAATATGTAATATAGTGCATATATTTATTTTACTTTAAAAAAAATGTTAACCCCTTACGTCACCGTCCCGCTTAGCCCTCTTTTTTATCACCTTTTTTCATGTCACATATTTTAGTAATCATCAAAAATAAGGTATTATTTTAAAGCTTACGAACTCAAAATTCATCCTGTAAAAACCCTTTTGAAATTGGATGTTGCGTTACCATGGTAACGGTACTCTAATTTATTTTAGTGGCCTCCTCCCCTAGTGGGCGTCGTCAGGTTTCATATTAGAACAGTTATTTTAACTACTTTATAATCAAAACCTTTTCTAATCTTGACCAAACACAAATATCGACGGAAAGATCTGAGTCTCAAGGTTCCATATTTTGTGATATAAGTGATATTTGGACATACATTTATTAATTTGTTGCAGGAGAATGCAAAAAAAAATAAAAAATTCAATGGAGTGTATTTGTCACCCGGTGGCTATTTGTGGTATTACGCCTAAACAAAATCTGCAATCTTTGTGACATCCACTTCAAATTTGGAACACAACATGGTTAAACATATGGCTTTGATTTTATAGTAATTTTATAATAAAAATTATTTTGTAAAATATATTTTTTATAAACAATAATAAATATTTAGTACAGTACATTGGATTTACAGAAATTGTAAACTTCCACTACTTTTTAATACTTTCATCTTTTGAAGTAGTTTCACTTCAGCGATAATCTGCTGAGTGTCTTCGTTAAAATAAGACCAGGTCTATATTCCAAAGCGTTCTTGAATTACAACCAATAAAGTTTCGATAGTGCATTTTCATGTCTATTCTCAAACAGTTGACAGTTAAGGGGTTAATGTGTGTCTGAATAAATTAAAATAAATGAATAAATGTCTTGAAAATAAGTTCTTATAACTGTCACCGCTTAAATGTGTATATTTCCAAAAATTGGAGTAGAAACATAATTATATAATTCAAAAAGTTCATATAAAATGCTTGTGCTCAATTAATTTTTTTTTATTTTTTATTTAACTTGTATACAAGTTTGTATTTGAGTGTAGATCATTAAATCTGACTAACTATTTTTGCCCTTTTTTTTTCTTTCGGCAAAATAAAAACTTTCATATTCGTTTTTAATGCTTTGCTTTAAAAAATAAATAAAATCGATTTCTCTGCACAAGATGTCCTTGTGTTCAACAGAAGTCAGTCAGTCACACAGGTGTGGAATGATGACAGTTTTCAGGATGAAGGACATCTGAGCTGTTATTAGGTGTAAAGCTGTACCTGAAACTCAGTGAGCTGGTGCATGAGCTCCTCCTGCTCCTTGCTGTTGCTGAGGGGAGGTAGAATATTAAAGAAGACCTTCAGCACATCGAGACTCTGCCCCGATACGCTGGACAGGGTGAAGATGGGGGTGATGCTGGGAAGACAACAGACTTTAAAGCCATGTTCTTTCATCTTTGTGATTGAAAAGCTAGGTTTGTCATTCTCAATAGGGGCTTTCGCTCCGGGTAGTTCTAGGAACTAGCCTCCAGGGTGTTTCCCCGAGAATTAATGGTTCCTTTAGGAACGTTTTCTGGTTTCCATTTGCACCGCCAGTAGGAACTCTGAAGTGACGTGAGACGCGCTTGTTGTTGTGATGGCGCCGAGAACGACTGAACACACAGCGCTCGCACTCTCCGTGTTCATTAGTGTACGATCAGTCTAACACTCCTGTCTGATATGTTATTAGATAGAACTGTTATATATAGAAAGTAGACCGTAATGAAAAGGTATTAGCTTGTGTCGTGTGGTTGATGTCCAGTGTTGCTGAGCAGAAATACATAATCATGTTTCTCTTGGTCTCCTCAAAGTTGCGTTGGGTTTTCTCCTCAGCGTAAAGGTCAAGAGGTCAATCTATCACTGTTTTCCATGTACGTAGAGTTAGTTTCTGGAGTAAATATATAGGCTATAATCTGTGGGTTTACACTGCTTTTTAAAAATGGCGGCCGCTGGTGTTTCGCGTGCGTTCGGCCAATCAGCGAACACTGACGTCACTGTAGATCCTATAGTGCTGGTTTAGACCGACTCTGAAGGAGGAGTAAATTATTTCCTTCAAAAGAGTTCCTAGAACTAAAATCATTCCTAGTTCCTGCGGTGCGAACACGGCAAAATCAGGGAACTTCCGCTCAATCCAAAGGTTCTAATCAATCAATCAACTTCAAGCAATCAAGCACAATAAAAGCAACAGTAGTTGACCATTGTGCTGTACAACTGGATAAATATCCAAAAAACAAGACCACAAATGATAAAGGGAGTTTACATCAAAAACACCAATCAGAAAATGTAAAGGTTCCTCCGGAGTGAATGCTTCTATAGTCAAGCTTTGCTGTTACTGTGGGTTTATGTGTACCTCAGGACTGAGCATTTTTTAAAAAGCAGTGTAAACACACAGATTATAGACCTATATATTTACTCCAGAAACTAACTCTACGAACATGACAGACCATAAATGAATGAACACGGAGAGTGTGAGCGCTGTGTGTTCAGTCGTTCTCAGGCCCGTCAAAATAAAACGTTCCTAGAGGAACCATTAGTTCTCGGGGAAACACCCTGGAGGCTAGATCCTAGAACTACCCGGAGCGAAAGCCCCTGTAGTCAAGCTTTGCTGTGGTGTAACTGTGTTTATATGTACCTCGGGGACTGAGCGAACTTCTGCGCGGCAGTGACGGCGTCGTCAGTCGAGGACACTAGCATGGGCACCTTGTTGCAGCCGGGCTGCTTGAGGATCCGCTCCAGCTGTCGGACCGTTCGCTCCACGGTGCCCTTGGCGCACAGGTCCACTTTACTCACGACAATGAAGATCGGCACCTTCAGCGCCATGGCCAGACCCAAGTGCTCACGCGTCGTACCCGCTAGGAGAAGAACGAGAGGGTACACCAAACATCAGAGGCGTTTAAAGAGCGTGGATGACACAAAAAAGGTTTGGAAAACAAAGAACCAAGTCTTAAAGTCCCCCTGTGGTGAAAATCCAGCTTTTAATGTTGTTTGTATGTCTATGTGGTGTTTCTAATATGCTTTAAAGGGGTCATCGGATGCCCATTTTACAAAGTTGGTATGATTCTTTAGGGTCTTCATGTAAAGTCTGTAACATACTGTGGTTAAAATTCCTCAATGGTTGTGTAAAACAACACCCTTTTATGTGAAAAGGCCTTCGTTAAACAACACTTGTTTTGACAAGCCCACATCAGCTGATTCCCACACACTCAAGAGCATGAAGATATGCAGTGCAGGTCACGTCCAGCTGTCTCACACACACACACACACACACGCACACACACACGCGCACAGTAAAATCTGTCCAAAGTTCACGCGTCATCTGAGGTTAATGATTGGAGAACTGGCCGAGTCTCTGAGTCTGTTTGCATGGATTTGCTTATGGAAAAGTCAGACTCGGGGAGTTTCAGCGGACACTGTACACCACCGTCTGTGTGCCGTTGCATAATTCAGGGTCATTCTGGTGTCACGTTGCACACGGGGTATCATGTTCTCCTTGAAAGACTTGCATGACCCACTTGCTCAAATATCTTCTCCTATTTCTGATACGCTACTTTCCACCAAACAACATAGCGATACGTCAGGATCACAACATACGCACACCTCCTGCAGACACCTCACAAATTTGCAAGAAATTTGCACAATGTCTCTCTTAAAAACTAAATGGGACTGCTTTACATATGGAAATACTCCATGACGTGACGCAAACACAGCCAATCAAAACATTTTTTTGATGTTTAACACAGCAGGTTTGGGGCTGATGTGATTTCAGTGTGAATGGATCTACACCGCAGAAATTGAAACCAAACGGTGGACAAGACGGGAACGGGACACAGATTCTGCAACACCATGTTCTCCATCGTTAAAAGTCAGAACATGATGTTGCTGTGAAGTATATTAGGTATTCTGTGGCGTGTTGTTTTTCTGACTGCATGCACCCTGACTTTAACACTAATATCTGAAAGTATTTATCTTTAAAGGTTTGATTTCTGTGCACTAGCATTGCCAAAGTAACCCATGTCCATTTGCAAACCTTTTTCTTGAATATCTTCCCTTGTTTTGCCAAATATATAACTCACGCCATTGGTTGAGCCAATGTTGTCCAAACGCTCAAACAACGCAGTATTCGGATAGCACTACAAAGCCTTGTCTTCACTCTTTTCAAAGGAATACTTCAATAAAGTCTGGCTGCCTATACAGTAGAAAAGCAGAAACTATTTAAAACAGAGAAAAAGGCTGTTGTCTTCCCTTTTGCCAAATAGATAGGAAAACTTCAACACCCATAATGCACTGGGCACTCCCACCACTATATTTATATTTCGTCTACTATATTTATATTTGACTATATTTAGCCAAACACTGTCCTGCTTTAGTAGGAAATACCTCTTAGCAAACTTTTAGTCACAATAGTGTCGACTGCTATTGTTCCCGGGTGTGAGAATTCAAAGAGTAAATGTTTAACGAAGTTACTTTCGGTTTTAGTGAAGGCCAGTATGTTGTAGGAACGGGCTTAAGGCTGCAAAGAATCGTGAATACAGTGAGAAAGCCACGACGGACAATCTGAGAAACCTCCGTGTGTGTAGTCAACATTTCAAACTGGATGATCACAAGACTGTATAAAACAATGGACGTAGTGTGCGTGACGTCACCCGTAGTGTTTCTGAAGAGCATTTTTGACGCCGAAAATGTGCAGCGAGTCGGATTAGCTGAGGAGACGTGACGCTAACAGATAGCAGACAAACGGCTAGTAGTGACATCAGCGGCAATCCCACTGTCACTCAAGTGGCCACGCCCTTAATTATGCAGAACTTTAAGGCTTAATATAATTTAAACGGATGGGTTATAAAAAACGTTTACCCCTCTCACAGTCGTCATGAAGGGCAACATTAGCTATATAGACCAAAGCCACTTTTTGCACCAGACTGTAAACATGTTTTTTCTGCTGTAAAGTTGGGCATTTTAACATGGGGGTCTATGGGATTGACTCTCTTTTGGAGCCGGTCTCTAGTGGACAGTCGATGAACTGCAGTTTAAGTCACTTCCGTGTTGGATTCACGAGAGAGAGCGGAGAGTTAACGCTTGTCATGAACACAGTGTTTTAGGCCAAACGAAGGGGAAAAACTGCCTTTCATCAGTTCCAGCCGAAGCAAAACGCCGTCGCGTACAGGGAAGAAAGCTGTTGCCTTAGCGTTTCATTTCAACCATAATGCTGTATAAATAGTAGACATAGTACGATACGATTCTCAGTGATAAACCTACCTTTACAATAACTGTTTGGTTAATAACCCTCTGCCGAAGACCTTTGCTGACAATTTATCGGCCCAGTTAACACAGAGAACGACTAAACATAGTTCATTTACATATACTACTGACATTCTAACAATACAAGGCAGGTTAAAAATCTTTAAGTTGGAGTCGACCGATATATCGGCAGTAATTTGCCATTTTTAAATAATCGGCAGGTATGAATGAATGAGAGATAAGATGATCAGGCGCTGTATAAAAGTCCGTTTTGACCAAACAGAAGTTGGTCGTCAATGTTAAGCCGTATTAATGTTAGTTTCCTCTCTGTTCTCCTGAGTTTTGTCATTAAATAGCGTACTATTCTCCTTCGTCATCATGCTTTTTACTACACGCTGTTACGTGACTCCTGTTTCATGGTTTAAATTTTACAACATTTTATAATCAAATCTTTCTCTAAACTTAACAAAAACACATAGGGCCCTATTTTAACGATCTGAAACGCAAGTATCAAACGCGAAACGCAAGTAACTTTGTGGGCGCTGTTGCTATTATACCGCCGAGATAAATGACTCTTGCGCCCGACGCAAATCTAAAATGTGTTGGACTGAAGTAGCTTCATTACTCATAGGTGTGGTTTGGGCGTAACGTGAAATAAACCAATCAGAGCATCATCTCACATTCTCTTTATGAGCAGGTGTGCTTGTTCCATGGCACAATGATTTCCCTCTTGTGGTAATATTTTTCCTTGTAATTATATATGATTTGCAAAAATGAAAACTGCTGCTTCTGTGTAGATGAGAGAAGTAAAGCATATGTGCGTTGTGCTCACGCTACATTATGGCCAAGCATGCACCCTTAAAATAGCATATGAATAACATGCGCAACGCGCCACTGACTTTAGACTAGGTTTCTCCTGGTCTGTGGCGGAATTGTTTTCAGAAACTGCAAAATAGCACCATGGAACGTTTGCGCCGGAACACGCCTCTTCTTTTCGCTGAACCGCCCCCAGGAGCGCAAGTTCATTCCCTAATTTACCGATGTGCGTCTGTGGAGGGAAAAGTCCGCTGTGTGTCGGGTGCAAAATAGGAATGATACTGGTCGGTGTACTAAGACAATTGCGCTGGGTGCAAGATAGGACCCTTAGTTGGAAAGGTCTGAGACTCAAGGTTTCATATTTGCCTGCTGTTTTCTGATTTGTGACAGGAGAACACGTCAAAAAACATTTCAATGGAGTGTGTTTGTCACCTGGTGGCTTAAACAAAATCTCACAGGAACCTCGAACACATTTGAAAATTTGGAACACAACTTGGTTAGAGATATGGCTCAGATTTTTTTTTGTAGGGCGACTTTATAGGGGCTGAGAGTTTAATGACACTGTGGCCTGCAGTCACAGACAGACTGACGCGTCTCAGGTTTCTCTTGGTCCTGGACCAGAGGTATTTTGGGGTGTGGAGGACAGAAGGAATGGGGGCGACACTGAAGAGGGCATTACATAAGATCATACGCTGGGATTATTGAGTATCCTGGAGAACAGCTGATTTAAGATTGACGTGTCCAAACATTACGAGGTTTATTTGTGTCACTTGCCCTGCGTGATTTGACATTTATCAGGGCCGGCACTAATCTAAGATAAAGCAAATCTAGGTTAAAGCAAAAGGCAGTCCAACATTGCATAAAGCGTTACGCAACCCCAAGCGTGCTGCAAAGCTCACCGATGCCCGTGTTGGCACTGACGACGAGCATGGCGAAGTCTGGACAGTAGCTGGTCAAGCCAAAGATGGTGGTCTTCAGATATTTGTGGTGGCCGGCCAGATCTATGAAGGTGATCATTTTTGAGGCACTCTCACAAATCTCCTCTGCAGTTCGGGACTCGCTGTAGTTCACCACCTAGATGAAACACACCAGAGGCTAGTATTTATCATTATTTTATCTTTATTTGCCCTTTATTTAACCAGATAAAACTTTCTGAGATTAAAATCTCTTTACAAAAGTGGCCTGGGCAAGATGAGCAGCACAATATTATAAAAATATATATATATAAAAAAAAATCATTATATCATTAGGACATAGTGCACTATTCGCATCATGCAAAGTGCCACCAAAAACCTTTCAATGAAATCTGTCATCATTTCATCACCCTCATGTCGTTCCAAACACATGAGACTTTGGTTAATCTTAAAAAGACAAATTAGGATATTTATAAATAAACCTGAGAGGTTTCTGTCCCTCCATTGAAAGTCCTTAAACTTTAAATGCCCCTATTATGCTATTTAAAGGTTCATGAAGTTGTTTTGGAGTCTCCTATAATATGTTTACATGCATTCAAGGTCAAAAACACTTTAATTAATTTTAATTAATAATCTCCACTGCAGTGCTCATCAGCTCTTTTCTCTCAGTGTCTGAAACGGTTCGTTCGAAGATTCAGTCTCTCTAAGCCCCGCCTCTCTGAGAGCTGCTCTGCTCTGATTGGTCAGAAAGCAAACACTCGTTATCATTTCTGAATCTCAGCTCTTGATAAACAGTGATACGAACAGTAACTACGGCGTGGGTTTTACCGTATCAATCTCAGAAAACAGCGTCTTCTTGACATGAACAACACGAACCAAACTCTTCCAGTCTCAGATAAACTACAGTGTTTGAGGGCGGAGCAAAGACGCTGTTCAGCCAATCAAGACCAAATGCGGGCATTATGCAAATTAGTCACAAACCTACGCAGGTTCGTCAGGAAGTGACACTGAATCACTGACGACTCGTTTCAGCAGTTCAGAATCCCCTCTTTCTTTTGGGAGACAATAACTCCATTTATCTGCACTAGTTCAGAATCCCCTCTTTCTTTTGGGAGACAATAACTCCATTTATCTGCACTTTTCAGACATTTTATACTCACAAGCAGCTTTATTACACATTACATAAAAGGTATTATCCGAAAAGGCATAATAGGGGCACTTTAAAAGGTCTAAAAAGGTTATAAAGGCATCATAAAATTAATCCATATAAATTGAGCAATTCTTTTAAGAACACAATTGCTAATGCACAGATTTAATTTCGATGGTCCACTTTAGACACTTTACTAACTACATGTCAGCTAACTCTCATTAGAGTATTAGTAGACTGTAGTAGACTGTTAGGTAGTCTACTAATACTCTAAAGACTGCTAGTTGACATGTAGTTGCAAAGTTACTTATAGTTAGTAGAATGTCTAAAGTGGACTATCAAGTGAAGTGTTACCAAGGCTTTTATCCACATATAGAGAGAGCATGGAAAACAAGGAGGCTTGAGCGTGCAAACCAATGAGAGATGTTCTAACACGAGACACTTCAGTGTTTACCATGTGCTTTTTTATAGATGTTTTAAGGTTTGGTTACATGGACATTCAATGGAGGGACAAGAACCTCTCAGGTTTAATTAAAAACATCTTGATTTGTCTCATGGGTTTGAAACGACATGAGCGTTAGAAGCTGACGAGAGAGTTTTCATTTTAGGGTGAACTTGTGACACATATGACATGATTTACCCGGCTCAATATATTACTACAGTTTATACTGGAGTTTTAATAGGTGTACATGTTGTCTTAGCCATTTATCTGTTTTAATGTGTGTATGTCTTTAAATGATACTGGGTCTGCCTGTCATGTGACTGATCACATGACAGGAAACAGGAAATAGCCAGCATAAAGGAAGCAGCATGGCAAACAAACAGGGTCTCGATGGGAGTGAGTGAGTGGATCTGCGGGAGTGGAACGCCACCACGGTCGGAAATGGCTGAGTTGGGAGGAATGAGGTGTGATCCGGGAGGTGCAGGAAGTGACGTGGATGAAGGAAATGAGATTGAGGTAGACACGGGTAACGAGGGAAATTCAAACAACGAAGAATGGAGGATAGTGAATCGGAAAAAAATGAAAAGAAAGCAGAGAGAATCTGATGGAGATAAGGGAGAGGAACAACAAAGTTCAGAAATTAAAGTTATTCTGCGATTTCAATCTCCTTGTACATCAAATCCCTTGAAGGTTAGTGATGCTATTCACAAGCTGGTAGGTGACGTGCGGTTTGTTAAAACTTTACGAGATGGGAATCTACTGATCATATGTAGAGATATAGTACAGCAGCATGGATTAATGAAATGTAAATCTTTGCTTGGGAAAGAGGTTAGGCCACAAGTTTGGGAAGATAGAGGGAAGGTTATGGGTGTAATATCTGGAGTGTCAACTGAGATAACTGAAGAAGAAATTAGGGTTAATGTCAGAGGAGTGCGAGTAACGAGAGTTAAACGTTTACCTTTCACAAGAGATGGTGTTAAAGGGCCTAGCCTGTCTGTATTGTTGACGCTAGAGGAAGACAAAATCCCTGAAAGAATTAGAATTGGGTATGTCAGCTATATAGTAAGGCCATATATCCCTCCCCCAATGAGATGCTTTAAATGCCAGCGTTTTGGGCACATTGCAGCAGCCTGTAAAAGTAAACTCCGTTGTGCCAAATGCGGAGGGGAACATGAATACGGGAAATGTGAGAGGGGAGTTAAAATCAAATGTTGTAATTGTGGAGGAGAGCATAGTGCTGCCTACAAAGGATGTGATGCACATAAAAAAGCGGTTCAAATTCAGACTGTGAAGGTAAAAGAAAAGCTTACATACGTTGAGGCAATTAGAAAGGTAAAATCTAATGACAGCAATAGTAGACCAACACTTGTGACTCAACCCCCAGTTCAAAGCATAAATAAATGCTGCAATGTTACCAAGGATACACTTATTGTGGAAAAGAGAAAGTTTGTAGCGTTTATGGTAGAAATCATTAACTGTTCTGCTCAAGCATGTAGCCGAACAGAGAGAACGAAGATAATTCTTTCTTTAAAGTGAATTTCGTTTTGTATAAATTGTATCTTAATTTTAAATCAAAGTTTCATCAACCACTTGCCTGGATTTAATCAATAAGAAGCAAATATAGCAGACATGGAGGTGCAGGCGCGATCACTTGCAACACATGAACTTGAGCACGTCTCATAACTGAACAGAAACTCAACGTATGCCTCTCAGAAATATAGCCTATCTATAGAAAGATTGAAAGATCAAAACGAAAAGAAATAGGCAACTCTCTGATTGTGTAATCCGTATGAAATGTGCTTTTTCCACCACCACGTCCCTTTAGAGGCTCAGTACGATCGCACTGACAAAATAATAATATGAATAGGCTAATAATATTGCGTGTCAATTATTTTGTCAAATCATTTTTATACGAAATAAAATGTGATGATTTTGACTCGCGACTGTGCATTAAAATCCATAAACTGGCCGAAAACCGTGCGATCATTTAGACACAAAAAACGTAGGCTACATGATTGCTAGTGACTCACATCTACGGACAATAATGTCCATCGGTTCACCTGACTGTGGAGGAAACCTGTGATTTGAACTCCTATATGACAAACATTAATTGTTAATGTATTTTAATCTTGACTGTCTTCCGTAATAGTCTCTGCTTTAATGTTCCGTCTGTGTGTTTATAGTAGCCCATTCACGTCCTAGTCGAGAGGCGTCCTGCAATTGCGCGAGGAACCTGATTGGTTTAGGCGCGAAACAGGCGCCCCCCTTTAATTCGCTCGCGCTTCCTGTCATTCAACTGTTCCAAACAGATTCTATGTATTTCAGACGCGTCACATCCATAACAGGGTTTTTGTCACATCCATAACATTGGTTTTTCCTCATAATACACTTCATAAAAATATATATATTTTAAACATTGATATCTTTATGTTCAGCTAAGACCCCTTCATCATGTGGATAGCAATATTTATACATTGGACTTAAAAGTTCACAGACTTTTACCAAAAACTGTCATTTCCCGTCACATCCATAACGCATGCATATTTTCCTTTTTTGGGGGTGCTTAAATATATTTTAGAAAAACATATTTTGCCTGTCAATTCCCCAGATTGGGTGCTCTGAGAATATGCATTTCCAATTTAAATATTGTAAGAAGTTTTTTTTTTCTGAGACACTTCACCTGTCATTATGAGTTCAAATGTCACATCCATAACGCTGGAATTGCCCTACTGTTAAATACACCTACTGTAGCTGAAAACATAAAGCACTGTTGATTTAATTTGTATATTAAGTTGTGTATGTGTAATGTGTATCTTTGGTCTTAATATTTAATAAAGAAAATAATGACAAATATTTTTGTCTTCGCCCCTGTCTGCCATTCTTTTTATTTATTTATATTTTGTTACCTAAGGCTTTGTTTTTAAAATATGGACATTAGTTTGGCTGTAATGCTCAGTCACAAAATAGTAAAACCAACATAAAAAAGAATCGTGACAAAATCGTGAATCGTGATTTTCCTGAAAAAAATCGTGATATGATATTTTTGCCATATCGCCCACCCCTAATACAAATCACAACATGTAAATAAGAAAATGTTATTTTGCGTTATTTTGTCACTTATTGGAAAAAGGCGGGTCATTTTTTCTTTTCTTTTTTTACAGATCGGGCTTTGGTCGGACTCGGGCTCATTTAGCTTTTCTCCTTTCATCGTGCCCATAATATACGTGCAGAGCGCAGGCTACTGTATGAAATATTGTTATATTGATAATATTATAAATATGCTACGCAATATGCGATTACGCGAGTAACGCGGCGCGCGTGCAATGCATTAGATGACAGTTGACCATGCAGAGCTTCAGGGAGAAGTTGTAGCGTGGGGAGTTACTAAAAGTTCCCAATACTTCAGGAAAATCTGCATTTTGAAAGAGTTTTGATTTGATTACCGAGCCTGAAGCCTTCACAGTGGATGCTATTCTTTTTCAACACAACACTCGCGAATAAACAGTGAATGAGCCTACTCAGTTCAATGGATTTTTTTTTTTTCTTTATAATATTTTTATTATTATTTAACGTTAGCCAGTTGGCGAAGAGTTCTTTGAAACGTTGTTCTTCAGTTAAAGGTGATCTAAGTAACTTTTTTACCTTAACTGAACAGCTTCGGAGTCATTGGAATGGTTATATTACTTATTTCGGGTTGAATGGTGTCCGTGAGCGGAAAATCCGCACTTGCAACTTTGAGCCGGCGGGCCGCCGCGTCAGGAAGTATCGCGTGATATCAGGTCTTGCGATGTAAACAATTGCTTTACGGCCAAAAGAAATCTGCTAAAATGCTGTCATTAGCCGCTTTCCAACCAAGTAGTTACAGGAACTTAGTTATAGGAACTGTCCACTTCTAAACAGTTCTATGAACTACTCTTCCCCCAAACTCGGTTTTGCTGTTTGCGTTCTGACTGGCCAAGTGGCCATAGGAACTGGTAGGAGGGGTAAGGGAGTGACACAAGCACGGTGACTTTTATTTTGACGGCGCGACGGAGCTTTATTTTGGCGGCGCTGAGAACGCCAGAGCAATCAATGCTCGCATTCTCTGTGTTTATTAGTTAGCGATCTGTCTAACAGTACTGTTTAATATGTTATTAGATAGAACTGTTATAGAAAGTAGACAGTATATGAAAAAAAGGTTATTATGCCGTGTGGTTGATGTCCAGTGTTGCTAGCTGGGCAGATAAACATAATCATGTTTGGCTTGGTCCCCTCAAAGTTGCGTTGGATTTTCTCTTCAGCATAAAGGTTTAGAGACCCATCTATCACTGTTTTCCATGTTTGTATAGTTAGTTTCTGGAGTAAATATATAGGCTATAATCTGTGTGTTTACATTATAGCTGTTTTAAAAATGGCGGGTGCTGGTGGACTGAACGTAATGTTTTCGGACACTTAATTGCATGTTAAGTGCAATTAAATAAATGCATTATAATTTAAATTTATATCAAATGCAATAACCCACTTAAGCACATTTATTTGTCATTTCATACTTCTATTGTTAATATATGTTAACGTCACTGCTGAATGTACTGACAACAAGCGTTTATGGTTAACTACAATATACTTTAATGCATGTCTAATGAAGCTTGTATTCCATGTACTTTGTAATTACACATTTGTAATGATGAAGTTGTAATTTAGTACATTTAAAATATTTCAACTTTAAATGTCATATTGAATAACACGCTAGTTAAAATTATAATCAAGTACTTTACATGTGCTTTAGCATGTCAACATTAGAGCTGAAGGATTCTGGATAAATTGAGAAGCATAATATTTTTTGTACGCGTTTCAAATCGAGATCACGATTCTGAACCGACAACTAAACAAAATAACGTAATTAACTAGAGATTCTGACAAAATGGTAATTGCTCCAGTCTATTTAACTAATTTGAATGAATTATTCAATATATTGTATTGGTTTGAGTGAATGATTCAATGACTGGATAAATCAGTGTTTTTGAAGGGATCTCGAATTATTTAATGACAAATAGATTTTTAACAGTCACTTGTCGCCACCTACTGGTGTAACGATGTAACTATACAATCTTTATTTAGTGTCAAGTTACTTTCAAAAGGTTATTTGCTCTATTTTGATCACTACCGCAGACATCAGCTTTTATATTTGAATAATAAACTTTTATACCAGTACTTCTGTGATAATATGAATTATTGTAAGTCATGTGTGAAGCTATTGCATATCTATACATGAATGTTCTCTGTGATTGTACTCGTCAAAGGTTTAATAGACATAGATCCGAATCGCTGTCATTATAAGATTGTGTGGGAACAAGGTCATGAAAGTCTACTCTCATTAGATACATTTAAAAGGATAGTTCACCCTAAAATGACAATTAAGGCATTATTTATTCACCCTGGTGTTGTTGCCTTTCTTTCTTGTATGGACCCAAAAGTAGAATAAAAGAAGTCCTGCTCACGCTCGTCCATATAATGGCAGTGAACGGCGACCACAGCTGAAGTATCAGAGAACGTGTCGTATATACCAAGTGTTCTGGGGGTTTATTAAACTTAATGTATTTAATAAAAATAAAAACATGATATGAAATCCAACGCCTCAATGCCCAAAAAGTGTCCCGTGTGCTTTCCTGGAGAGTCGAAATCCTCCGGTCACATTTTTCTTAGTCTCGATTTCTCACAATTTGTGTTTTTCTTGGCGAGTCGGAGTGAACTTTGGCACAGTCGGTTTACTCAATTCTTGTTAAATAAAACATTAAATTCCACTTTTTTAAAGCCAGAACGCGTGGGATATACGACACGTGTAACATCAGATGATTCGGTGATTTCACTGCCATTATATGGACGAACGCAAGCGGGAAATGTAAAAATTCTCTTTTATTGTGTCCATAAAAGAACGAAGGGTGAGAACACCAGCGTGAGTTAATAATTTTAATTTTAGGGTGAAATATCCCTTTAAATTACCTTTTTAATTCATTATGTTTTCATATATAGTACAGACAGGAAAAAAAACTTGTTTTATGACCGATATTCACACAAATAGGATGCTGTATTTTTCTAAATGTCATAATCATTTGTTAACAAACAGTATTCATTACTTCAATGGGCTTACTGTTTCTGCATTCAATTATTACTTTGTTTAAATTAATACCTTTTTCGCTAACTGCGATTTATATGTACATTTCTGAAATCCATAACTTAGTCTCCTCTGATAACAGATCTCTCTAAACTGTAATGTGGACTCATGCTTTTTCTGTAAAGCTGCTTTGAAATGTGTATTGTGAAAAACGCTATACAAATAAATGTGAATTGAATAAACAGAGCTAGCATTTGATATATTCATAAGACAATTAATTTTATTGTCATGCAGTGTGTTTGTGTGTGTGTGTGTGTGTGTGTGTGTGTGTGTGTGTGTGGCTCAATCGAACAATGGAGGCATAAAAATATACT
>FLSR01000168.1:19907-69143 GCA_900092035.1 Leuciscus waleckii
GTGTAAAGACTCCGCCCTCTTCTGAACGGAGGCGGAGCTAAAGCTCATTTGCATTAAAGTGACACACACCTGCATTTTTTCCTCACACCCAAAAAGGGCAAATTTGACTAGCTATAATAAATGATCTGGGGGGAATTTTGAGCTGAAATTTCACAGACACATTCTGAGGACACCATAGATTTATATGACATCTTGTGAAAAGTGGCATACTATGTCAGCTTTAAATGAACAACAGCTGTAGTTTATAAAAAGCACTGCTAATCTACTGCCGCCCGCGTGCGTGTACAGAAGCGAGTCTCTGAGCGTTTACACCTGCTAGATACTGACTGAGCAGGACATACAAAACATTATTAAACAAATATTCATGAGAGATTCTGAACAGCGCTGTGATGTGCAGTACAGAGAGTTTACCTTGTACCAATGTTTCCCTCTTCAACCTGAAACAAAAGACAGGACAGAGTTGATGCTGAATGAAGCTCAAAAGTCACACAGTTCAGTTTTCAAAAGCACAAAGACTCAGAAGAGAAAAGAGCTCAACGAATGTGTCGGCTCATTCAGAATAGGCTCTTTCTATACATGTCTTGCTGCTTTTATAACGTGTAATGAATGTAAATTATGTCAAAAACATTTTCATGGCACGTCAGAGACGATAAAAGTGAGTTTTGTCACTGCAAACAAAAGTCAGACAAAAGTACAGTGAGTGCACGTCACGAGCTCATTTCAACAATCCTGTTCAACAAGCCCGGCTAATGACACATTCATCTTCTGAATGACTTCTAGTGTGAAAGAAACACTGAATCATCTTTTCCCGCCTTTATTTCTCATATTTACAAACACTGCGGTTTCATATTACAGTCTCTGACAATAAAACATGGATGTCGTCATAACAACAGCCGGACGCCTCTTTCTCTGTCGTCTTTAATGATAATTGTTCATTTCTTTCTACAGAAACTCGCCTTCAGTGCCAGACAAACAATCAAAGTGAAAACCGTGAATTTCCATGAAATGTAAATTCACTTTTATAAGCTGACAAAACTAAAATACATGTACTTTAAGAATTAATGTTACAACACATTCTCTTAAGAATGTAAAAATGCTGCTCATCTTGTTTAAATTATATTTTAAAAGTCACATGGAATTTTACTGTAAATAACTTTACATTTTAGAAGTAAATTATATGAATATTTAAGGGGAAAGCACACCATGATAATATTTCTTTATATTTGACTTAAAATGCATGTTTTTTTACGCTATAAGATTGTTTTATATTGCATTTCATATGATTCAGTTTAATGTTTATAGAGTAGCAACAGACTCAGAGAGAGGCTAATTTGATCAAGTGTCTTTCTTAATTATTATTATTATTACATATTACAGTAATAACCCTAATAACAGTAATATAACCTCGAATAGGTTGGTATTGACCTGATATAATGTAAATTTATACTTATGTCATCAACATTTCATGACGCAACGCTTGCAACAGTCACTGTATTTTTGTAAACAAAATAATAAATAAATAAATAAATAAACAGATAAATAAATACATAACCAGTGAAGTCCCAAAACTAGAAACACAATATAAAACCATGTTTAAAGGAACTACTGAGAGTAACTAAAGTATAGTAAGGATCATCTGTTTGCTTTAAAACAGCCAGATGTTATGGACCGAGTGTGCTCACCTCTGGAGGAAGATAAGGAGGATTATTGCTGGCTTTCTGATGCCGGGCTGAGCGGTTTTTGAACTTTTTGCTGCCATTTTTGGCTGTTTTTCTGCTGGGAGCCCCAGTGCCCGCCGCGGACCCGAACAGCTCCGACACCCGCGAGTCCATTCCTGCTCAAACCCCGAGATAAAGTGAGGAACTCCCGGGTCTGTCCTACGCCATTCGTCGCTTCGGGTTCGGGTTCGGGTTCAGAGAGGTAGAAACACAGGAGAGCGAGTGAAACATTATCGTATATATAAACTCGAGCCGGTAAGGCTCAACCCCCCTACACTCCCAACAATAACAACTCAACTTCCGGTTTAAGTTTGCGGAAGCGCGTCATGCGCAGAAGAAGGGGAATATACTTTCTTATTTGGTTCTGTACTGAATAAAGTTAGAGTTATAGTGTATATAGAATCGAACAGAATCAAATGGAATGGAATAGAAAAGAATAGATCCTGTGAACACCAGAAGTGATTCTGAAGAAGGAAGAGGAAGTCACTGATGAATATTCATATGCTGCAATCGCTATGTAACTTCACATGAATAAAAAGTGAAACAAAATATTGCACTGCTTTTGCATCAGCTTTGTTTTTGTTTTTTCTTTCTTTTTTTAAACAACTAGTCTAATAACACGCATAGAGTCGATAAAAGGATCACAACTTTTTCTCCAGGGATATTTGGCTTTCAATTTACAGAAGACGGAAGATATATTTTGAAAACCTTTATTTATTCTGCTTTCTGAAAGCGTTTTGTAGGATAATTCAGTTCAGAAACTGAGTGAATTAAATGATCGGTGCCAGTAAGAGGAGTGGGAAACATTTCTCTGTTTTTTTGTTTGTTTGTGTATTTCCCCCAAGCAATAAGCTACATATTTACACCAAAACATGTTTGGCTTTTATTAAATATTATTATAACATATTCCATAAATGTTCTACAAGATGATGATGAGTTCCAGTGTCAGTCCTCGAATATGATTGGTTGTTGTTGTCAGTTATCAAGCATCACAGTGTTTGACATGAAGTTAAATATAATAATTTATGCTGGTCTTCAGTGATAATTGAAAGTTACTTCATTTACGCCTCAACAAACGGTTCATGCTGATGTTATTCACTTTATTTGTGCATTAAATCAGTTATAACATGACAGAAATAAAAGTGTAGGCTATTAGTGTAAAGTATAGTGAATGCACACAAACAGTGTTATGAAACTTTCGTTTATGAATTCAATATTGGTATCTGAAGCATTATGTTAATGACGTGTATTACACTCTTGACTTTTTTGTTTTCCAGTGTGAAAATATCTTACACATTCTAATACAAAATACCTCAGAATGAAATGTGTATCTGATGCATGGAGGAGATCCAGTCAGACGATTAAGTCAAATTTGCTTTCTTAAAAGCAGACAATCAAATGATAAATGAAGAGTAAAATTAATTCATCCATAACCAGGATCAAAAGTTTAATAAAGAAACATAAAATGAACAGTTACAATCATTCTAATATTTCTAAGGAAAAGATAATTAACACACTCTGAGTATAATATTCTGAGGCTTATGTTGTCTGAGAGATCTCTCTATGAATGATCAAGGTCTGAGTCAAGGGAATACTGACCTGGACAGAAATGTTATTATAAATATTACATTATTATAGAAATATTATACAGTTGCTTATCGGAACAGAGCTAAGTTCCTCTTTCATAGTATATCACACCAGAGCAGACACACAAGACACAGACACACACATCTAGTGTTCGTGTTCGACACTCTGAGGTGTTAGCCGTCACTGCAGAAGTTCAGCTAACATCCGTTTAGCACTTTATTCTGAGACATTCCAGCATTCGTGGTCTGAGAGACTCTGCCCTCATCTAAACAGCAAGAACAAAAGTTCACTTACTGATATTGACTATCACTTATAATAAAACATAGGCAAATGATAAAACATAAGAGAAAATTCTGATTCATCAGTATCAAAACAAAATCAAAATGTATTTAAATACAAATGCAGGATTTTGTATTTCGAAAAAACACAAAATACATGTGAGGTGAAAGGTCATTCAGTGAAGACAACAGTCAGTAAGAACAAACAAACAAATGACAAAGATTTAAATGAAATGAATGCTGTTCTTTTTTAAATACACACTGATATTTATTAAAGCTACTAAAGCAGTGAGTGATTTTCTCTGTTTCTGCTGTTTGATGAACATTAATGACAGGTTTCTGTCACTTTAATATCCTCAGTATACTGACACACACAACAGTTCACCTTCACTCCAGACATAAACCCACTGTTAGTACTCAGATTTTGACATATTTATGTGTGTATTTGAACCGCACACAGAAATCTGCCTGTTAATGTGCGAATACTGCACTTTTAATAACTCTTTTTAACATCAAGCACTTTATTACTAAAGTTTCTTTATGACTCTAATATGTCAATAACTCCTGCCTACTCAAATCTGCATGGCTATATTTCCATACCGCGATATATAAACAGAAAAAGTTCAATGGATTCACACTTTATATCATGGCCATGATATCTTTATATCAGCCAGTGTGTGTGACTCTGGTGTGTGTGTGAGTCTGGTGTGTGTGTGACTCTGGTGTGTGTGTGAGTCTGGTGTGTGTGTGACTCTGGTGTGTGTGTGAGTCTGGTGTGTGTGTGACTCTGGTGTGTGTGTGAGTCTGGTGTGTGTGTGACTCTGGTGTGTGTGTGAGTCTGGTGTGTGTGTGACTCTGGTGTGTGTGTGAGTCTGGTGTGTGTGTGACTCTGGTGTGTGTGTGAGTCTGGTGTGTGTGTGACTCTGGTGTGTGTGTGAGTCTGGTGTGTGTGTGACTCTGGTGTGTGTGTGAGTCTGGTGTGTGTGTGACTCTGGTGTGTGTGTGAGTCTGGTGTGTGTGTGACTCTGGTGTGTGTGTGAGTCTGGTGTGTGTGTGACTCTGGTGTGTGTGTGAGTCTGGTGTGTGTGTGACTCTGGTGTGTGTGTGAGTCTGGTGTGTGTGTGACTCTGGTGTGTGTGTGAGTCTGGTGTGTGTGTGACTCTGGTGTGTGTGTGAGTCTGGTGTGTGTGTGACTCTGGTGTGTGTGACTGCAGTGTTTGTCTGGTGTGTGTGACTCTGGTGTGTGTGACTCGGGAAGCAGGTTTTCCCAGCGGCAGGAATGTGTGTGTGGACTCTCTCTGATTGGTGGAGTCTCTCAGTTCTGCTAAACACTGAGGAATGTGTGTGTGTGAGAAGAGAGAATCTGAGGATCTGAAGATGGACAAACACCACGGCCTGACGTTCCTCTTCGTGTGTGTGGGACTCGGGTGTATCACGACACACACACACACTCTCGTGGAGAAACTGGCAGACCTGAAGATCTGTGCAGACAAACACTGTTCATGTGAGTTTACACCGGTCAAAACATTCATATGGAGAAGAAATGTGGATAACACTTTACAACAAGGTTCATTTGTTAACATTAGCGTGAACTAACCATGAGCAATACATTTGTCACTGTATTTGTTAATCTGTGTCAACGTTAGTTAAAGGGGTGGTTGATTATGATTTGACTTTTCTAACTTTAGTTAGTTAGTGTGTAATGTTCCTGTTTGAGCATAAACAACATCTGCAAAGTTACAACGCTCAAAGTTCAAAGCAAAGGGAGATCTTTGGTTTTAAAGAAATCGCTTTTTAAAGACTACAACAAACGGCTGGTAGAGACTACACCACATTCCTCCGGGGTTAGTGAGATCACCAACCCTAACATTACATAAACTCCGCCCTATACTACAAGATTTATAGATTATCATGACAGAATATGCTAATCATTGACTAGAAGATAACTACACATAAGCTACATAAATTCATCAACTAACCATTCAGAATGTTGCTCTACATGTTGTCACTTCTTCTTTAGTCTTTCCATCTTTCTGAATCTGGTTTAAATATATAAAAGGCTAAAAGTTTTTGAAATGTTCAGTGTGTGTGTGTTTAGTGTGTGTGTGTGAGGTAAAAGGACACAAGCTGTTGAAGCTCCGCCCCCTGTGCCGGGAGCAACAGCTCATTTTCATTTAAAGGGACAGACACAATAACTGCGTTTTTGCTCACCCTCAAAAACTAACAATTTTAACATGCTATATAAAAATATCTGTGGGGTATTTTGATCTAAAACTTCACATACACACTCTGGGGACATCAGAGACTTATTTTACATCTTGTGAAAAGCACATTACACCCCCATATTACATTCACCAGTTATCAGACATGAAAATATGTTGTGGGACTATCGTTAACGAACTTCAGCAATTTTTTTGCAAATGTTTCTTTGAAGAACATGACCGTAAATATGAACACAAGATTGAATGTGACATAAAGAAAATGATTATTGGCAGCCATGTTGCCTCTAGCCGGTGTATGCAGGTACATTGCTCATACCCCTTCGTTTTAAGTGTGGTCCCAAAAAATCTACGTTTCAAGGGTTATCTAGCCCTTCCCCCTACCCCTACCCCTCCAACCAAAAGAGAATCGAGGCAACCCTACCCCTTCACGGGAACGCGCAAAACAGAGGGGTAGGGGAAAGTTGAAGGGGTAAGGGGTAGAATTGGGATTGGGCCTAAAGCTATTTTAAGGCATGAATAATAATAAAACACAGGAAAAAACGGTTATTTTGGTGATCAAAGATGAGTTTTAAGGGATAAAATGATTGACTACAGGGGGACTTTAATCAAAGAACAAACAGAGAAAATTACTCACTGCTCTTGATTAAATAACTTTTGTAGCTTTTATAAGGATTAACCTATATTTAATTTATAATTTATGCAGTTCAGACTGTTTGATAACTGTATTCAATTTCTGTATTTTCTACCTGTTAGACAGGTAGGAAGGGCACAGGTAAATGTGACATTTAGTCAAGTTCACAACGTAATTTCGGGAGGAGTGAACCCATCTAATCTTTCAATTAACTGCCGGAGCATATAAGCAGCCGCTCGCCTTGCTCTGGCATCAGCTGTTTTGGCATTCCTCCACCTCCCCAACTCCATCAATATAATTTAGGCATCTTGCTACCATACTCATCATCCAAGCATTAGTAGCCCCACTGGGGGGTATATCTAAGCTCGAGCTGAAGCTGCTTCCTCGAGCCCCTCCACTTGCGGACAGCAAGCCAAATACGCTTAACCTTATTAGCTTAAAGATTATATGGGCAAAGGAACTCGTGAATTATGGGTTTATGTGAGGATTGTTTAATGTTCACTTAAATTAAAAGTTGTTATATTTTTTTGAAGCCTAATAAATGTTACAAAAATTGACAGCTTTCAATTACAATGTAATGTTGAATGGCTATAATTAATGTTTAAAATTGGGTAAAAAATCATTTTCATTGAGACATCAGTAGCTGTATTAGAATCAGTGATACTGGCCTTAATTCATAAAAAAGATGCCATTAAACAAGTATTTAAAATATACTGTATTTCTACATTAATTTGGAGATTAACTGTGAAATTATTATGTTATAAAATATATGAAAAATATTGCGATTAATCACAGAAAAAAATGTGTATTAATCTAGTTAATTTTTCTCATTAAAACCTGAGTGCACTCCTTTACTGCCCGCTAGGTGCTGGTGAAGAAGCTGCAGTCTCGTGGACACGAGCTGAGTGTGATTCGCATGGAGGACAGCTGGTTCATCCAAGAAAATTCACCTTCCTACACCTCCATTACAGTGAAGCTTAAAAAGAAACATATAGGCCTGGACCTGTTTGAGACCGCAGTACAAAGGATTCTTGAGGCCCGCAGGAAGGGCACGATGATGGGAGCACTAGTCCAGATGTCTGAATTTATTGGAATCTTGAATGTGGCTCACACCGCAACCTGTGCCATGTTAACCGCCATGCTGGAGAACAAAGCTCTGATGAGACAAATAAAGATGGCAAACTATGACTTGATGCTTACTGACCCTGCCATGCCAGGTGGGATCATCCTAGCACATTACCTCCACCTTCCAATGGTCTACAACGTCCGCTGGATGAGTTTCGGAGAGGGACACTTTTCCATCGCACCTTCTCCAATCTCCTACGTGCCTGTGCCCGGTTCAGGTCTAACGGACCAAATGGGCCTGTTAGAAAGATCCCGTAACCTTCTACATTATGGGTTGAACCTCATTCAAGAGCGCTGGCTGGTGATTCCCATGTATACCAGCTTGTTGCTCAACTACTTCCCTCCGGACGCCGACCTCCTCGCCATGCAACTTTCAGCGGAGATGTGGCTAGTGCGTGTTGACTTTGTGTTCGAGTACAAACAGCTCTTCATACCAAAGCATGTTCTTCATCTGAGTTATCACAACACATATAATCAGAGAGCAGCATTGTGCTGCATGTTATGGCCACTGAGCAGCTATCATTCATTTGGAAATAATGGGATGGCGTGAGATATGTTGGCTGAGCCCTGTTTGGAATCATGTCATTGGAAGTCTATGAGACTTCTACAGACTGATTCACAAGAGAAATCTATGTTACACTCTTAAGGCCCAGATTTACTCATGACGAAATTCTTTTTCGTTCTTTGCTCAGGGGTATAAGTTCAAAATACCTGACCAGCGATATACTGTTAGCGAACATCCAATGCCACCCACACTGCTAAGAGGGACGTTTAGATGAATATGTAAATATGTCCTGCGTGCTTTCCTCTAAATAACAAAATAAACACGCAACAAAATTGAGAAAACAGCAAGCATTTTTTAAATAAAGCATAAGAAATGCATCAGATCATAGAAACGATATGTTTGCACGAGCTGCAATTCTGCACAAGATTGCTTAACTACAATAGATTGCTTAAAATCAAGTAGCTTTAGGCCTACTCTATTAAACATGAAATACAGTGTCAGTGTTTCGTTTCATCAGAAGTACAACTTAATTTTCTACTGTAAAGCAGCTCTCTAGTGTGTGCATGTATTCATCCCTCAACGGACTGAACAGGAGAAATGAAGCGTAAAAGTTTTCCACGTGAAAGTATAGGCGGAGCCTCCGCACACACCTACCTATTACGTAATTGCCACGGAGCAGTGTATCGGGAGCAGAATCTTTATTTTTTGTGTTTACCAAATGGGAAACCAGCAAATCTTGCTTTGCTTTCATCATCAAGAATGCACTTTATTTGAGAGTGAATTTCCAAGTCTGTGTACTGAATAATATCATCTTTGGTTTGCATTTGTACTGTTCTTGGAGAACTGTACAAATATATATACTGTCCCTTTGAAGCTTTGAAGAACAACAACCAATGGGGCCAAATTTCACTTATGCATTGATGTTTGCTTTGAAAGCCCTGCTCGAATGCATTCGATATCAGAATGACACAAACACTGAAAGCCGGCTGTTTAGAAATTATGTCAAATTCAATTCAATGCATCTTCTGTCTCTGTCAACAGATTACTGGAATTGTTTGGCTATTTTTACTGACTCCATTACGTCAAATGGGTTAAAGTTGTGTTACAAATAATACATCAGTCAGGTGTCCATAGCCTAAGATCCAACAATGTACACATAAATGCATTTAATGTTGCTATTTCAATTCAGTTTGATTTGATTCGAAGCAACCCCAAGTGAAAAAATAAATAAAATACTTTATTGTATTTGAAATATATTTCCTTTGTCAATAGTACTATAATGATTCCTGTCTGGTGTTTCCCTTGTCTTGTGTGGACTTTAGTTATTTCCTGTTCTGTGTCATGTTTTGTAGTCCTTTGTAGTTTTTCTAGTTTATTAGTATCCCCAGGTGTTTCTGATTAACCACGCCCCCTTGTTATCTTGTTTAGATTGTTTGCCCATGTATTTAAGCCCTGTGTCTAGTCTCAGTCTTTGTGAGTTCTTGTTATTGTATGTTGGCTGTTTGGTTCCTGGTTCCCTAGTCTGAGTTTGTCTAGTTTTGGGTTTATTTAATAAAGTTTGCTGCACGTGGATCCTGCTTCCTCCTATCATTCAATCACAACGTACACTCGGCTCACGCCGGTTTCACACTGCACACGTTAGCAGAGCGTTAGCAGCGTGTTAGCAGAGCGTTAGCAGCGTGTTAGCAGAGTGTTAGCAGCGCGTTAGCAGAGCGTATTTTTGCGTGTATATTCTAACGCGTGCAGTGTGTAAACCGGCGTCAGAGATCTAGTTGGTCTGATGAGAAAAACAGCTTCAATTATAGTAACACGACGTTTTTTGGCAGTAACGGTAACGGCGTTATTAAGATGGGAAGAGTAATCAATTAGATTACTTGTTACTGAAAAAAGTAACGCTGTTACTCCCGTCACTGCTGGAAACCCTGGAGGCTTGATGGCGTTTCACCCAAACCTGTTTTGGTTTTGAGTTGTTAAATTGCTCCATACAAACCACTTTATATCAAACCCTGGCAAAAACACCTCTGTCAGCCTTTCTTTTTTCCACGCCCTCGTTATTCTTTAAAAACAGTGAAATCAAGAAAATTCTTAGTTATATTCTTAGTAAGGGGATGGTTGTAACACTTTTTAAATGAGTGTTACCCACCCCACCCTAAAGTTTAGCTAGCTGTATTAGCATAGTGGTTTGAAATTAGCAGGGGGGAAATGCATCACATATTGCCTAAGAAACTACTGTTTAATCTGCAAAATTTGTACTTTTTGACCTCAAAATCTTTTTTTTTCTCTATATATTCTGCGGGAGCATGTCTATGTTCCCACAGCCCTATCCCACAGCCCTATGTTCCCACAGCCTTATGTTCCCACAGCCCTAACCCTAACCTTAACATACCTAAACCTACCCCTCACAGGAGAGAGACTTGTCTGGGATGTAATTGGGCCATCCCTGTACCAGCACAAGCACTAAAACTTACCCTTCATAGGGGACATGTTAAATGAGGAAACATATGGTTGTGGGAACATAAGGCCTAATTTAAAAAAATTTCAGTAAAAAAAAAATTCGTAGAAATGTGGGAACATAGGGCCGTGGGAACATAGGGCTGACACCTATTCGGGATCTGCCTGTTTCTGCCTTGACAATCACCATGATTGAATTGGGGAGGAAGTAGGAAAATACTGATGTGATCACATGACTCATATCTTATCCCTAATTGGTGGAATTGATGGTGTTACAACTCTCCCCATGTTACAACCTTCCCCGTTCTCCCTACTATGAATGTTTAAAAAAAAAAATCCAAGAAAAATTGAGAAAATCTTATTTGCCACGGGAAAAACGGGGGGAAAAAAGCATTATACTCACCAAACCTGCTGATTACTTTTTTACACAAAATCCATCCTAATTTCTTTCCTCAAAAAGACTTAAATTACTCTGTTCTACGGGTTATCTGTGCGTTACAGTCCCAACAACCTTTTCTATCGCCATCGAGGCTAATGCTGAAATCTCTCTCTCTCTCTCTCTCTCTCTCTCTCTCTCTAGTGACATTAATGGATATTACCAAATTCAATTTGCAGTCTTGAATGGCGCTTTTGTTTTCCAGTGTCAAGCCTTTCAATTACTGACTGCAGTGTAGGCAACCACAGCCTTATTCCATGTTTTGAATGTGGAGCATAATTTGTTCGTATAGAAGGAACAGAGATAAAGATGCTGTAAAGACCAATAACTGCCTGTGTTTATGTAGGCCTGCTGTATGTGAAAACTTTAGGGGACGAGGATGATGGCAGAATAAAAATTTTTTGCTTGAACAACTATATATAGTTGAAACTATCCTATACAACTACAGAGTTGAAACTTTAAATTCTGCCATCATTTTCTCATCCTCATGTTACTGACGTCAAACCTGACGCGTCTAACGGCGGATGCTCGATGTAAGAGACACACACTCACGAGATTAAGACCGGTTGTTTGGTGCTGTTTGGTCATATCTGGGTTTTACAGTATCTCCCAGAGGAAAGAGTTATTGCTCAGTGGCTGCTTTTCCTATAAGCTCTGTGGACTTAGTTGTGAAATTTTTTACAAAAAATTATATTTCTAATATTGTATATACTATAATATGTAAATACTGAAACTATCATTTAAATACTATTATACATTTTAGAATATGCATATTTTCCAAACGGACTAGACAGGGATTAGATAAGTGTGAGAGGTTTAGTATTAGAGATAAATAAATACCTTTCTTAGTGCTTCATGGTTGTTGCATAACCTTTATAAAAAAAAAAAAAAAAAATTGCATTGATTTTTTTCTTGTGCAACCCATTTTGCATGCATGTAAATATAGGTCATGATTTCCTCCTATTAAATCATTGTGCAACAAAACACTGAAAATAAATGAGGTTTCTGTAACATCAAATGGAGGCTTTAGCTGGAGTCTCCTGCTTCTCACTCGTGTCTCCTGAGACAAACAATTCAAAAACTCTCACAACATCTCCTTTAAAGTTGTAGAAGAGATTCTCTCCAGCATGATATTTTGTGCAGTGAGTCTTTTGTTTGATTAACATTAAAAACACTGACATCATCAGGAATATGAGGCTGCTGTCACTTTAAAACATACTGCACAAATCCAATAAACAGTGATTGTACACATGCTTTTTCTTTCTCGACTGTTTTTCATTCACTTAAAGTTGCTGAAAATCCAGTTTCATGTTGTTTATGTGTCTATGTGGTGTTTTTAATCTGCTTTAAGACAAACCATGTGTAAATTCATAAGTCGACACCATTGCTGAGTATTTCCTCCTTAAAACTGCAGTGAACCAAAGACAGTCTCAAAAACACGCTTTGAAATCGCTGGCGTTTCTCACGTCACAAACGACCTTGTAACCAATCAGATCAACGTGTGATCATCAACCAGTGGATCTCTGAGCTGAGTGAGTGAGTGGAGGCGGGGATCATTTCCATATTCATAGTACCTAAGAAAGAGAAGGGCTTTAAATTATACATTTCGAGCTACATCGACAACTTTGAGGGTGAGTATTCTCTCATATCGCGCGAAATCCGACTAGCGAATCAGTTTCTAAAATCGTTGTCTCCGTTTCTGAGAAAATACATTTTATTTAAGTTTTGCTGCTATACACTATATACGCTATAGAACGCTCTATGTGGAAGTAAAGACGCTGGCTGAGATCCTACCGGAAATACGCTAGCAGCGTTCGTGCATAGAGCCTATTATTGACTACAGGGGGACTTTAAAGCATTGGGTCAGATTCGGTATGAAACAGGTACACTTGCAAATAAATATATATATATAAAAACTAGCATTTTGGCTGTATTCTCTCTAGTTGGCATAATGCATCACTAAAATGACTCATGTGTCAATCCTTGTATATACGTATTATAGTTCATTCTTCTGCTTCAAAGTGTTAGATCTTTCGTTTGAGATTTTTCAGATTTCTTTTTTTTCTTTTTTTTTCTAAATAAAAATCAGTAAATTTATTCCAGTATGTATTTTTAAATTCTATTTCCAAACTCACCACACACAGTGATGGTCAATAACTCTAATTTATTGAAACCACTTGTTTTGTTTTTTTCTGAAACAAAAATGACACTTGAACACATTGTAGAGTCAAAACAACAAAACATGTGAACACGACCTAGCTTCAGGTTTTGAAGGGTTAACCATCATCATTTTCATAACTGACAGAAGGAGAAGATCTGCAAATGTCAACTCTCACCATGATATTGTATATTCAACAATAATTCGAAATGAAGGATTGTGTAAATATCAGCATTCAGTTATTTTTCTAGCAACCCAAAAACGTTGGGTTTGTAATGTCAAATTAAAATACAAATACAATTTTGGTCACACTTTAGTGTCCAATTAACTAACTATAACTATGACTTTTGCCTCAGTAAACTCCTAATTACGGCTTATTAATAGTTAGTAAGGTAGTCGTTAAGTTTAGATTCAGGGATCTAGAATATGTTCATGCAGAATAAGGGATTAATATGTGCTTTATAAGTACTAAACAGCCAATATCTTAGTAAGCGGCCAATAAAAATATGCATGCTAATAAGCAACTAGTTAATGGTGAGAATTGGACCCTAAACTAAAGTGTTTTAATTTTATTCCAACACGTTAAAATGCACTTTTAGTTTACCTTGAGATGCCAAGATTCTCGTAACCATTATTATTCTGACTGGATGTTATAAACCCTGCACTTCTGTATGCAAAATGCCCTCTTTGACCCAGCTTTGATACTGTTGTGTTGTTCACCGTTCTGGCCTCTAGATGGCGCTAACTTGTTTATTATTCAATGGTTTGCATCTCCATGAGAAAACAACTCTTAAAAAACCCTAAAGGAGGCTTTTCAGTCCGTAATACAGTCGTAACATGACAGAACTCCACACGCTGGATATATGGAGGAAACGCATCATTTCTCGTAGTTAGAGAGCGTCTCGTATTTGTGTTTTTGTCGATTTCTCTGAAATGAGAGCCGGACCCGGTTCACTTCATGCGTCTGAGTTGATTTGCCCAATATCCCATCACAGCACGACACATCTCCTTCAACGCAGTCGATCGGCAGTCGGCCACATCAGCACCGGAGCGTTTCCATGGATACGGGGTGATGGAGTGACGGCCAGCGTGTGTGTGTGTGTGTGTGTGTGTGTGTGTGTGAACGAGGGCAGCAGCTGCGCTCCTTCAGCCTCCATCGGCCACAACTGAAGAGATCACGAAGAACATCAATCTCAGTCTCATCAGATCCACTACAGTCGGCCTGATGTGAACATGCTCTTCCTCGACTCTGATGTGTGAGTCCTGGATTGTTTGAGAGCTGGGAAAATACTTAAAAAAGCAAATCCCAGAGTCCGTAGTCGACAAGCACATTTTTAATTTCTGTTTTATCATGCAGACTTTCTCACCAAAGCGGCTTGTGTGTGTGTGTGTGTGTGTGTGTGTGTGTGTCATCATGACTACCCGGAAAATACAAAAATATGTTTTGATAATGTTCCCATTGCCCTTGTTACACGTTACATATAACTATAAATGGTGTATAATTACATGCAGCTAACCCTAAACCAAACCTTAACTCTATAGTAAGTACATGATTATTATTACTCAGTACTTAAATGTATTAAACCACTTTAAAATAAAGTGTAACTCTACAGTATATTTTAAGTTGACGTAGTTGCTCAAGTAAGCACTGAGTAACATTAATAAACTACATGTGAGTGAGTGTAGTTACAGTAAGGGTTATTTGCATGCAATTCTGCATAATTTACAGTCATTATTAAAGTAACTACATATAACGTGATGTGACTACGTCACCTTAAAATAAAGTGTTACCAAACGTTTTCTTCCTGAACACAAGAGAGAACATTAAAGGAGAACTCTGTAACTCTAGCGAACTCTAGTCACTTCTTCGCTGATTTTCCCTTTTGTTGTCGCATGTTTTCCCCACGAGCTCCCCCTACAGCTGTGGGGGGGCGTATATTTCACAACACAGTCGTAAAAAACTCACTTGCGGCGGCCTCCTCCCCCTCGCTACCGCTGCTCATGTGCGTTTGTTTTGATCGGAGCAAGCCAACTGTATCGCGTGGAGCTATGTCTACCGAGGTGGGTAATCTGGTAATACATCATACATGCGTGTGTGTTTATGTCGAATTGCCGTAAAGCAATTCGTGTTTCGCGCTCGTTCTCGTTCTAGTTCTCGCTTATCACGAGACTTCCAATTTCTAACTTGCCGGGACGGTAGTGTTGCAAGTTGCAAGGTTGGTTTTCCGCCTGGGAACGCTGGGGGGAGCGGGGAAAGTCACCAATATCACCAGAACAGGTTGTTTAACCATCCAAATGATTTCTAGACAGTTTTATTAAGTTAAAAAAGTTACCAAGTTCTCCTTTAAAGTACTGATTTCTCAGTTGTATTATTTTGCAAGCGTTATGGGAACATTACTTTTGAACGTTCTGTGAACCGTCTGAAAGAAGTAGAAAGTAGTAACGCTTAATAAACATTAGACAAACGTCCACATAAACTGTTTCGGCAAGGATCGGCTACTAAATTATATTTAGCAATGTAATGTGACACACATATGTATCTCATATTTTCCTAATGTCTTGTACCGTTAAACATGGTCTCACGTGGATGAATATGCATATGCAAATGATATGCAGATGAGGATAATGAGGCGTTGTAAGCTCATATATGGTTATCCCGTAACCTTCTTCCTCTGACTGGGATTATGAAGGGACTTCAGCGCAGGGTCTGGCGGACGCATGCTTTTATACGTCTGAATATTGTTTTGCGTACACCATTTTGGCTTTCGGGCGCACACACACTTCTGGTAAGGATCCTACGCACAGTTTTATAAATGAGACCCCTGAGCAAGTGAAGTGAATCTTCCAGAAGAACTAAGGTCAGGCTCATGGCAGTAGTGGCGACAGCTTTTGCTAAACTTACGCCGCTCTCAATACGCGCTCTTCTCTGTACTCGCGTGGACTTCTGAAACGGCTTAAGTCCTGTCCAGTTCAAAGTTCACATCTAGCCAAGAACAGTTCAAATCCCCGGTTGTGTTCTTGATCCGGCCTTTTAATCGAGAGGGGACTTGAGAAGACAGGTATCCCAGAATGCATCTTGCACCAGCCAGCAAGCGTCAGTGGTGGAGGAGAAAACCATTTAAAAACACTGCTGTTATTGTGTCACGACATGTAGTTTTAAGAGTTTTCAGGCGAGAATATAGTTGATTAAAGCTCAAATCTGTGGTTTATTTATAAAGAGAAGAGAAGAGAGCGCATATTTGAACATCTGATCTGATGTTTTCTGAGTTTCGCGACTGGAACAGGCTAGTGCTTCCCTGACGTCTCTGTGTTAACAGTGGTTCACTTTATTTCTTATTGTTTAGCTTCTTATACTTTATACTTTCATATTGATCATTAAAACGGAAATTTAACAAAAGCAGAGAGAGTTGTGTCATTTCATTTTATTATACGTTATATGCATTATACCTACAGTGAATATAGTCAGAGTCCATATGCACAGTTTTCCTGAACCACTGGAGCTCTGTGTCCTGCTGTTGAGAAACACCTGTAGTGTTGCAGTGCTCAAGTCTCCTGGACTCGGGAGCAGTCGAACAAGGTCGCGACCCTCTTCTGGTCTCGGGTTTGACTAATCAGCTTGAGCTGACCTCGACTACAACAATAATGAAGAGTAGCTCCACTCCTGCTAACCTCTCTCTCTCTCTCTCTCTCTCTCTCTCTCTCTCTTCACACACACTCATTCGCTGACTTAATCCAGCTCACTAGTCTGTCCTACACACACACACACACACACACACACACACACACACACACACACACAACACGTTGTGTTTTCATGTTTTGGTGAGTATTGTGTAGTACAATGAAATCCCTTAAAATAAAACACATATTAGAGAGAAAACTGTCCTTTGGCCGTAAACTACACTAAACACCTTATAGTATCATCAGTACGCATCACTCAGATCATTATGTGACCATACGCATCAAATGAGCCGTAAATCTGCATGACTGTAAAGAGAAGCAGTGTTTTGAGGCGTGTGAGATCCTATTAACACTTTTATATGGTGGGAAGAAGGATAACAGAGTGTGTGTTTATAGGAGAATGGGAGAGACAAATAGAGATACAGACGTGGAGAAAAGGCTTTATTGGACATATCGTGTGTGTTATTTTCTAAAGCCTGATGAGATCCTGTGGTCTGGTCATCGCCATGGCAACCGCTGTGTTTGAGGAAGCGTCGGGGTGTAAATGCACTGCGGTCACTGGGAGAAATGGGCCAGAAACAGGTAATGGCCGCTTCACTACTTCCGAAACAGAGCCATAACGCCACTTAAACACCACGGTCGTCAGGGTACCGTCATTACAGGCAGTTTCACCAGTCAAATCATTTCTTCCGTTTCGTTAAGTCACTCGTCGCTTAGCTTTTGCCAAAATAAAGCATGTGGCCACCGTTTCATTGCAGGAGTGAAGAAAGAGTTCAAGTATCGAACCTGTGAAACACACTCTCTCACATCAGATCCACATTAGTATTGATGAGTGGGTTTTGCGTTCCAAACAAAGCTTCACAGTTCCAACGTGACAAAACAACAACTGAGCAAAATAAGACTATTTAAATATGCTCACAGCGAACACTAAATGTGTCACAACGCTCAACTTTGGTTGCATATGATGCTTTTTAACCCCTTAACTGTCACCCCCCCTTTTCGAGAATAGACGTGAAAATGCACTATCCAAACTTTAATGGTTGTAATTCAAGAATGCTTTGGAATATAGACCTGGTCTTATTTTAACAAAGACACATTATCGCTGAAATGAAAGCACTTAAAAAAATTGACTATAAATCTAATGTACTGTACTAAATAGTTGTATTTTATATAAAATATATATTTTACTAAATAATATTTACTATAAAATTACCATAAAATCAAAGCTATATATCTAACCAAGTTGAGTTCCCATTTTGAAATCGATATCACAAAAATGTAAGTTCCTTTGAGATTTTGTTTAGGCGTAATACCAAAAATAGCCACCGGAAGTGTGTGCCACACACATTACATTGATTTTTGTTTTGATGCATTCTCCTGTAACAAATTAATACATTTCTGTCAAATATCACTTTTATCACAAAATATGGAACCTTGAGACTCAGACCTTTCCGACGATATGTGTTTTGTCAAGATTAGAAAAGGTTTTGATTATAAAGTAAAAAATACATTTTGAAATATGAAACCTGATGACGCCCACTAGGGGAGGAGCCCGCTATAAGAAATTAGAGTACCGTTTCTATGGTAATGCAACATCCAATTTAAAAACGGTTTCAACTGGATGTATTTTGAGTTCGTAAGCTTTCGAATGATACCCAATTTATAAAGATTACTAAAATATGTGATATAAAAAAAGAGTGCGAAGTGTCCTGCTAGGACGTGACAATTAAGGGGTTAATGTTTTCCTTTTCCTTCAGTGTGTAAAGTATCTTTTTGTGCTTGTACAAGATCTGCAAGAACCTTCCTAAAACGCCTCGATCCAAGTCCAGATTTACTTTCACAAACATCTACGTCACAATGTGAAACATTAGCATAATGCCGCGCAGAAAGAAAGAAGGCGAGGCTGATTGTAGTGTTAGAGCTGTACAGTAATATAAGTATATTTTGCAGCGATACAAGCAATCAAGTAGTTGAGATTTGCAATATAGTATAGTATACTTAATACGAGTTTTATACATGTTTACTACAAACGAGTTTACTAAATGTATGTGGTTATATCAGTAAACAACAGTTTAAACTTCACACAGTTTAACAAACAAACACGTATGACTTTAGAGGACTTAATATAGACATATGTGGTATAGCAGCTCGCACATTTGGCTAAACAACGAAATAAAACACGTTTTGAACAACACAAGGGTGAGAAAATGACAGAAAAATCTCTTTAAGTGAACATTACGTCATCATAAGTCTGTCCGATATCTTTAAAGCACACGAGGCCCTGAGAAATGTCTGCAGTTAATTAACATTTAGGATAAGCTGTTCAGTTTTCACACTGTATGCTCATTTTATTGATCGCCAAGGGTAATTAAACTAAGCTTCAAAAGTTTCTCATGTACGTTTTTTTCTATTTTCAATTCTCTCTTTCATATGTCACTCTTTCATTCTCTGTTTTTTGTATAAATGAATCATAGGGGTTTGCATTGGCAGTGAATCTAGAGTACAGACATCCCATAATGTACAGAAGAGAAGAGAACACGGATGAGTCAGTCATTCTGAGGGTATTACATGTGTGAAGCATTCATCACATTAATCTGTCTTTAAAAGGCTCACAGGGACCCTGACTCTGATTCAGAGTATGAGGACTCTCTCCATAAAACACGCTCGTTTAAAGTCCCCAAAGCACTCTGTGTTAGATGGATATATGAACAAATCTGGATGAATTAAATCAAGATCACTTATAATAAACCTCACCTCAAACATTCAGTCAGCGTCTTGCCACTGTTGTGTGTTATGTGAAATGAGCCCATGTCAAGACCTGTGGTCTCCTTTGTTCTCCATTTCTCATGTCGTATCCCTATATATGTGTCACATGTATGTTCTGCTTTCATTTGGTTTTCATTGTGTTGTGTTTCTAATTGGCTTCTCCGTTTGTTCTCTTAGTTCAGTCATCCTCGTTTCCCACCTGTTTGTCTCCATAGTTACTGATTTGATAAGAGTTTTCTGTTCAGGTGAGTCTCGTCTATTATCTTGTTAGCTCCCCTGTTTGCCTGCGTATTTAAGCCTGAGTTTGGTCCCTTCTAGTTGTCTGTCGACGTTGCTGTAAGCCTGGTTGTTCTGTTGCCAATTCAGAGGACACAATGCATCCAGTGAGTGATCGACCCGAATCCGTTCCTGAGTGTGAACTATCCGAGTCCGTTCCTGAGTGTGAACTATCCGAGTCCGTTCCTGAGTGTGAAATCCCCGAGTCCATTCCTGAGTGTGAAACAGTCACATTAAACGCGATTAATCGCATCCAAAATAAAAGTTTGTTTACATAATATATATGTGTGTACAGTTTATAATTATTTTGTATGTATAAACACACACACACACACATGCATGTAGGCCATATATTTAAGAAAAATGTGTTATTTATAAATAAATTATTTATATATAAATTATATATAAATACATATACAGAATATACATAATATATACAGATCACAGAATATACAGAAATACAAATATTTCTTAAAATGTGTGTGTATTTATATACAAAATAATTATACACAGTACACACGCATATATTATGTAAACACAAACTTTTATTTTGGATGCGATTAATCGTTGCCCAACACTAATATAAATATAACTATAATAAATATAGTTACATTATAGTTATAATATATTTATTATAGTTACATTTTAATATAGTGTTATTAGCTATGCTTAGTACCGGTACTCCAAATATATTAAATATGTAATGATACATTTGGTATCAAAACAACACAATTTTCTTCTGTTAAACTGACAGGCGGCGGCTTTCGAACTTTTGCATGTGGATTTTTTTCCAAGGAAGAGCATGTGGATCATAAATGTTATTAATTGTTTGGCCAAGTTATTAATGTAAACACAGTCTGATATGTTTTTATTGACTGTAAATCAGATCAAATCAGATTTGTGTCAAAATATTGGATCTGTGCATCAGGTGCAAGTGCAGTCCAACAATCTCCTTCTGTCTACTCTGTTGTTAAAATGAATCAAACAATACTGGCACACACACGCACACACACGCACACACACGCACGCACGCACGCACGCACACACACACACACACACACACACACACACACACACACACAAAATCCCTTACTTCTCTTATTGTATAATTAATGAACAAATAAAGGATTCCAATGCATTCCGATTTAAATGAATATTTAATATTTTTCAAATATTTTGTTTTTTTATATTATTTATTTTGTTTTAAAGCATGCTGTTTATGTTAGGTTTTTGAAAGTTTACTGAAATGTTCATATTGTGACCCTAAATACCATGGTCAACCTTGAACAAACTGCAGAAACATCAGGTGGCGTTTGTGTGTGTAAGTGTCTCGCATATGTGTGTGTAAGTGTCTCGCGTTTGTGTGTGTAGCCTAAGTGTCTCGCATTTGTGTGTGTAAGTGTCTCGTGTGTGTTACTGTACGTTCACACCGCCGCCGATTTGAGCTGCAAAGAAGCTCTGGCCGCCCTGTCAAGGACGCTTGTCAAAAAGTACGGGGAAGCTTGTTGACGCTTTGGCCGCTGTGAAGTCTGTGTCACACCATGAAATGTTATAATGACAGCATTTTTATAACCGTTTTGGTCACATTTGGTCGGGGAAAAAAAATTATTAGCTATTAATATTATTATTAATAGTGAGTGCGCGCGCGTGCGGTCGGGGCTCTCTCTCTCTCTGCTCGTTCTTATATATTATGCCCTGTCAAGCGCGCCCTGTTAAACTGACAGGACTTAAAAACACATGCAAATGATAAACTTTCACTCTATGGTTAAACTGCAATTAATCCGATAATGATAGGAAACCCAGCAACGGCGATGATAGCTTCTCCTCCATTTTCTCGGAACTAATGTTTTTGGTAGGAATTAACGAAAGTTTACATCGTATGTTTCTCCGGAATCAGCCAGCGTGAAGGACGTCTATATTCCGATTGGTTTCTGGCGTTTTGCTGCTGCTTGCCGCTGAACCGCGTCATGCTCATTACCATAAAGTTGAGCTACTTTAAACTTTCTGATTGACGCTCAAAACGCTCAAAACGCCCAAAACGCCCAAAACGCGACGCCGATGGATTTGACGCTCCTTGCAGCTGAGAGAAGCCAGCTTCCATTGAAAATGAATTACTTCCGGTAACTTTGGAAGCTCAAGTCAGCGGCGGTGTGAACGTACAGTGGGGGTCTCGCGTTTGTGTGTGTAAGTGTCTCGTGTGTGTAAGGGTCTCGCGTTTGTGTGTGTAAGTGTCTCGCGTTTGTGTGTGTAAGTGTATCGTGTGTGTAAGGGTCTCGTGTTTGTGTGTGTAAGTGTCTCGTGTGTGTAAGGGTCTCGTGTTTGTGTGTGTAAGTGTCTCGTCTGTGTAAGGGTCTCGTGTTTGTGTGTGTAAGTGTCTCGCGTTTGTGTGTTTAAGTGTCTTGTGTGTCTAAGCGTCTCGCGTTTGTGTGTGTAAGTGTCTCATCAGTCACACTGACAGCAGTTCTTCACCGGTGACGAGTGTCAAAGGTCCACAGCTGCGTTATGCTTGAATCCAGCAGGACCAGAACACACGAGTCCAATAACAAGTTTAATCCAGCACAGGCCGGCTGACGTGGAGCTTCACTTCTCTTGGCTTTTCTAATCTTCTTTTGTCACGGTGGCTTTTCTGATTCCCTCCCTCACCCCTGCATGTGCAGCTTGTCATGACAACCAATTAAACATAGCAAGAATAACAAGCCTAAGTAAAGCAATTAAGTGCTGATGCTGAACTGCGTGCTCAGGGCTGTGACTGATATTTAATTTTTCTGCTTACTTGAAGAAGAGTAATTAGAGGAAAATAATCCAGTGGAAAGATCTTGAGTGTTGAGTCAGACAAAATGACCCACACAAGTGCCCTTTATACGGATGGATGGTGGAAATAATGTTGTGTTGTGGACATTTTCAAAATCATAGAGGTGATATGCAAGTGGGAATCACTCTTGTTAAAAATGTTTTAAGTGATATTTTAACAAAAATGAAAGTTCTCTGTTATTTTTTTGTCTGAGGAACATCATTTGTGTTTGAAAACCTTCAGAAGGCATAGAGACTCTTTCAATGCTTTCTTGTCGTTTTAGAGCTTCACAGCCCTGGTCACTATGACCTGTGGTTTGATGGATAAAAACAGAATGAAAAGTCTTCAAAATATCTCCTTTTGTGCTCCACTGAAGAATAACAACATACAACAGCTATTCAGTTGACCTTATGACAGCGGTTACTTTACCATGAATTGAAAATGGACAATTCTTGTTTTGTTTTTATGGAATATTGCAGTATGATTCATCCATGCACATCATTATTGTGTTAAATTGATGTTCCTGGTAATCTTTAATCAGAATAATTCCCTCTTGGCAGCATCTCTTCTCTTCTCTGATGATGTGGGCGGGGCTACAACCTGTCACTCACATGAGATCAGCCAATAGCAAACCTCAACCATCCAATCATCCAATCAATTCCCCACAGACACAATCAAGCCCCGCCCACATTTGTTCTTGTCACAGAAGTGTTTCACTCTGATAAACAACACAATAGAGGAGAAAAGACCAGCACAACTTCACTTTCATGACGACTTTAACTGCGGCCACTGCTTTTCGTGTCTCTATGTCGAAATGACAAATGACCTAAAATGCAGTTTATCATCAAGCAAAAATCAGTTATTGTAACACTAAATGAAATTACATGAGGAACGTATCAACATGTCATAAACATTGACAGTAACACAGAAAAAATGTGTAACGGACACTTTGCAGATGCAAACAGGGTAAATAATATATATTTTTTAATGATTTTCTTCAAATAAAGTTGGCTGCACGCCACATTGTTGATTACGTATCCGAGCAGAGAGATGTTGAAACCGGAGATTGGAGTCCATTCGGCTTGCTGCTGTTTTTCACATAAAAAGATGAAATCAACAGATGCAGAAGCCCATGTGCATCTAGTATACAGATGTTTTTTCTTTAACAGAGATTTATGGAGGAAATAAAGCAAATGTCCTCCTTCTCAGATTGTCTGACGGTAAGCACACTGCCATATTCAATCCATGCAATCGCCTAAATTAAATCTTGCTAATAAAAAACTTGCATGCTTTATTCGTATTTTTATTTTATAGAAAAAAAACATCACAAAATCACAAAATGATAAAGTGATCAAAGGTCATAAAGAAGGAGGAGTCTGATCCAGCGCTGATGACACCGGCTGATCCAGGATTTGATTATTACAGCAGGTGTGACTGATTAGAGTTTGAACTGAAGTCTCTCCAGAAAACAAATGGTTTTTTAAAAGCATGCCATCATTTCCTTTTAATATGTTTAAAGACTTATATTTTCTTATTTAGTCAAACAGTTAAATAGAAGCATTGCAGGTGGGTTATGAAGTATTACATCTACATCTCAATAAACCATCCTGATCCTGAGGTGTGTTTCCCAAAGGCATGAGGCGACTCTGGTCGCGAGTATCTTCGTTAACCACACAGTTGAATGATCTGGCGTTTCTCGAAACCTACAGCTCTCAGGCGGCGTTTAGAAACAGTTTCTTGTTCAAATGACATGTGGACTGAAATACATAGTGCTCGTGGGCACAACAAGCAAACTAGCTTTCTGTATCTTTCATCCCATTGAAATATATATACATTTCGATCAATATATTGTAGCCGCGCCGCTTTTGAAGAGTGACGATGTGCAGAAATGCGTAAGGGATCCCCGGAGTGTGACGTTAGGGGAATCAAACATCAGAGAACGGAAAACAAAAGCAGGGAAGTTGTGCTCAGTTAATTAGGCCTACAGTGCAATGGCAGAATAATAACGTTATATGGAGAAAGCTGGGGATTAAGGATACGTTTACGCCACAACGATAGGCTTAAAACAGAGAAGTTTTTCCTATAAAGCCCGCTGAAGTGCCTTGGATCGCGCAGCTTTGTTTGATGCGTTGACATAATTTCCACTGAAACAGAAGCAAAGGCGGGACCATATTGAATGGCTCCTCCCCCTTTTCAAATAGCCAATAGCGTTTAGTTTACCTCACAGACTGTGAGTCGTGCTTGACAGCACCATGGAAGTGAATCCGAGCGCTGATGATACATTGGATTCAATAGTAGAGGCGGGAATTAATTCTATCCATTTCTTTCTTAACCGTACAATCGTAGAACGGAATAAAACTCGAGCGTTTGAGCAACCGAACACACACACCTAACCCATATTACTCCGTGTGTCAAATCAAAGCTTATTCATAACCTTAAGGCTAACATATCCATACTAAGAACTAAAAAACTTAAATTTTGACCTCAGTAGAGCAGGATGGATTCTGATTGGCTGTCAATGTTTTTAACACTCATCAGCTGTTCTGAAAGTGATCCCAGTGTTCCTCTTGTGTTGTTATCGCTATAGTTTAGATGTTTCTCCTGTAATTCCTGAGGAGAAAACGTCACCCGTAGGTTTCTGAAGAGCGTTTCTGAATCCATCTTGGCAGCGCGTCACTCCCGAATTATTTATCTTTACAGTCAGACAATGAGCTGAGGTAACGTGACGGCTAACAGACAGCAGACAAACAGCTAATGATGACTGATGACCACAGCAGCGGGAATCCACCTGTCACTCAAAAGTGGACACACCCTTAATTATGCAGAAATGTAAGGCTTAATATATTTAAAATTGTGCAATGTGAACTCGCCATAAGCGGAAGTGAGAGACTGTAAGTTTTGAATGATTATATCTCCTAAATGCGAGTTTTGTCATTGTTTTGTCCTATTCATACCAAAAGCAAAAAAATATTACATTCAAATATTACATATTTTTTCCACAAATAGGCCTATTTTAAAATGTTTAAAAAAATGATTCCATAATTTAATGAGGGCCCAGTCCTGGAACAACAGACCCGTTTGTGGTTGAAACGCCAGAGGTGCGTCCGGTTTGGGGAAACATTAGTGACTCGCTAGTTAGTTCCCACAACGATGCAGTAAGCGGTGAGTTACGCTGACGTACAGGAAACAACCAGGACAAACTCCAGGGTTATTTTCAATACCTACGCACATGAACACCTCTCAAACCATCACACATGCATGAGTAAATGCCTCGATCTGTTACCCCAGTTGTGCTTTTATTTTTTTTTCAAGAGTCGATAGAGTTTATAGATCCGGCAGGTTTGTTAAGCTTAATGGCCTTTTCATTGATCGAGCTGCTTGCGGATCTACTTGGTGGACGAGAGCGAGCGATATTCTGTTAAATAAGGACATCCAGGCACCTTTTGCTCGGTGGTTTTATAGCCCGGCTTGTGTTTAATGCACGGTTTGTTTTGAGTGCTGCCAAATATCCTTTATGAGAGCGTCATTCACTCGGCAGATGTCTGATTAAGCGTGGCTTCTGAAGAGGGTATTGAACCAGCGAGTCTTTCATCAGAGTCGCTGAGCGTGCCAACGGGATTCAGCTCAATAATCAAACGGTCTTTCCTCGTGTCGCGTTGTATTAGTATTAGTAACATCCCACACAATCGTATTTCCTTAACACTTCATCTGGTTAATGAGGATCTGCTGACCTACGGCGAGGGAACGACAGGGAACACGCTGGCATATGAGTCAGTCTCCTTACACAAGAGAGAATCATGTGTGTGGATAAATTATTGATGGCTATGCAGTATTAAAAATGTCATTTATGTTTATTTATGCTGTTTTCCCCCCTGTAGGTTAAAAATATCAATATAATAAGCCTATATAGCCATTGTTTGTTCTGCTCATGTTTCATGAATGACGTTTTGAGTGTGTATGACAATACTCAGTATGGAAAACTAGTATACTGCATAAAAAATAATGTCAAAAATTACTACCATGCACATTTATTCAGGCCGTGGCATGCAGATGTTTTCGGCCTTGTCCACTCCTTGTTTTTATTAATGAAAACGAAGCTTTTTGAAAACGCTCTCCAAAGTGGATAAACTTGAAAACACCATTTTCGTGTTGCATATGGACTGTCAAAACTGAGGTATTTAAAAACGATGACGTAAGTTTAGTCATGTGACGCGTATTGAAACGATAGATATTCATGTTTATACCAGTATTGTGTCTGTTATGTGCTGTTCACTTTCACACTGTTGCTTGTTACACCTTTATTCCCAAGACTTTACGTATTGTTCCCCTATACTTACACGTAAGTACTTTATAGGTACACTGTAATTACCGAACGTTACACTGTACTTTCATTTTAATTACGCAGTACTTTCCGGGCTGTAATCTAAAGCGTTACCAAATATTTCTATTGCAGTTTTAATCCAATTTTGTGTAGTGATGTCTTAACTTCTGATAAAGTCAGACAAATAATAATGAGTCATTTGTTTTAAATTGATGTTCCAGGAAATCTTTAATCAGAATAATTCCCTCTTGCAGCATCTCTTCTCTTCTCTGAGGATGTGGGCGGGGCTTTAACCTGTCACTCACATGAGATCAGCCAATAGCAAACCACAACCATCCAATAATTCCCCACAGACACAATCAAGCCCCGCCCACATTTGTTCTTGTTCCAGAAGCGTTTCACTCGGATATACGACACAATAGAGGAGAAAATACTAGAGCAACTTCCATTTCAACTGTAGTAACCTCCTGGTCATTCATCACACTGTAAATGGAAGGTTAATAAGAGCACACTGCATTCTTGGAAACCATATTTCCCATTATATAGTATGTGTTTCTTCAATATATAGCACTTAAAAAAATTTTTACACAAAAATCCTTTACTATAATCCTCCCTTATCGGGCTTTTGCTGCTCTGAATAATGCCTGAACTTTGTATTTTGAGCACTTCTTGTGTTGTTTTTGCCTCTTCACGATGACTCGCTTAACTTAGTCCTAAATTGTAAGTCGCTTTGGACAAAAGTCTCTAGTAAATGACTAAATGTAAATGTAAAAATATAGTACGCATACCTTGCAACTGTATAACCGAATGACCAGCTACATTTGCTAAATCTGCACTAGCTCGTGAGAGAGGTAGTACAGGGACAGATGGAGAGTTTTAACACCTCTCTGCTAAAGCTCCTGCTGTCAGAACGCCTCAGTGTCACTGTTGCTTCTTCACACACCTGCAGGCTTGACCTCTGACCTTTAAGAGCTCACAGCAGAGCTCCAGCCAGCAGTTTTGATCATCTTATACAGAATAATGTGACAATCATCCACGAGCGTCTGTATGACGCAGTTCACATGATCAGAGTTGCAAATGTGCTCATTTAAAAACTGAATTAGAAACAGTGCAGGACATTGTATATATAACACACCTTTTCCATTGCTCGCTTCTTTTCGTCCATTGTTTTATGCACAGGCTTATCAGTGCCGACTGAGCAAACACCCAGAGTCTGTGTACCACGGCGGGGAAAAGTGGAAACCTACTGACCAATAAAAGAAAAATCCCATTTCCCATTCATTCCTATGGGAGTCAAATTGACCCACGAGAGAAGTATTTGTTACAATTTTTATTACAACCACATAAAACCAGTCAAAGTTCAAGTGCAACAAATCTCCTAAGGTCTTGGACCAATCCGATGAACAGTCAATTTTGGGAAATCTTGCCAAAGACCCGGGTCAAAATGCCTCATCCATTCAAAATTACCAATTATCACTATAAATGAAATTCTGTCTTCATTTAGCATTGTTGGTGGTGATGCGTGCCAATAGACTATATCAGTTTCCCATCTGTGTGATATTAGATTCCGCTTCTAGACTTGAGATGCTCCACATCAGGCCTCTTGAGGTTTTGCTTTTTGAATGTTCTAGAAAGTAATTTATCCCAATACCTTTTCCATATCTTTTATGATCCACATCAACAGGAATAATCATCTGAACGCATTTTTTTCTTTTGAATAATGTTTAGCCAATTCAGATATCCAGAAATTCTCCTTTAAAGTTTCTTATGATTATTACAATGAGATACAGAATTAAAATATCACACAAAACAAATTATAATGTTGGATTTGTGATTCAGATTGGAAAAAGTGATCAGAATATTCTTGCAAGGTATTAGTTAGTCAATTTTAAATTGAACTTGAAATGAATTCAAGTCACCATTTAATTTTTATTTTATTTTAGCTCCAACAATATTATTTAAGATTTATTGAGAGTATGCAAGAGAGGATGTTTAATTTCCTGTAATCAACATTTTGAACATTTAATCAACATTATGAAGCACATCCGTGTCTGTCGAGGCTATCCTGGAGCCCAGAGATGCCGATGTACCGTTCTCTGTATTCTCGAGTTTGGCTTTCCTCTCTTGTCGGCCAGTATTCAACCCAGGTGTGCTCTCCAAAGACGTACTGCAGACTAAAACAACAGACAAGTGAAGACAAAACAGACAAAATTACTGACTTAACTACTACACTGTATACATTTGTGTAAGGGTCATGAACAATAAGGATGTCCAAGGTGATCAAAATAATTATTTTAACAAGCTTTGTATTCGTGTTGGTTTTTATACATTTTTGAAAAACATTTAATACACACTCAGTTTCACCTGAACCGCTCCATAGACGTCTGACAGAAATAAAGTCAGTCTGGTTAGTAATAAGTGAAGCTGGTAATGCTGTTTGTGGAGTTGTTTAATCCTCCTCTGCTGAGATCTTCACAGATTTAATGTCTTCTTTTCTCTTCAGTTGATTTCATCTAAGGCTGTTCCTGAAGCACTGCTACTTGGGCGGAGTGATTTGCTCGCAGCACCTGAGAAGCCCTGTGGTGAGGAGCAGAGAGTTCGCTCAGAGTTGGAGTAAACAAAGTGTCTGAGATCTAGGATGGGTCGGAGGAAATAGCGGCTGTATAAACCCGACTCGCTTAGTGAGGGGGAAACTGTTTCGATAGCACCCTTCTCCCGCAGTTTGAGCACCTCGGTGCGGAGAACGTGAGAAACATCTTCTCTCACTCTCGTCTCGACCACGGCTGAAAAGCGCTGCGGTCTGCGAGCAAAGTGTAGCGAGTAGCCGTGTTTTATTATGTTCAACACCCATTTTGATATTTCGGGGATAGCTTCCCAGGCTCTGGCCTGTACCGCTAGGGGTTGAATAAAGGCTGGGGACGGGCCACTGTGAGATAGGGACCCGGCCGTCAGGCCGTTTTGAGCTATTGATGCACAGCGGGCGTACCCATAGTCACTTTTCCAGCGTGAGCTGGAGGGAAAACTGATGTGGGAACAGTTCTTATGTGTAGAGGTGCGCACTGAAGATGGGCACACAATCTACGTTTATTGTCTCTCCCGCGCTGGTTGGGGGGAGAGTGAGCGTTGACAGTGTTTGTGTGTAGGGGTGCGTGTTGTAAAGCAGGCACGCTCGCTACTTTTACTAAACTTCCCGTGTGAGCTGGGGAAATATTTATGGCTGTGGGAACAGTGCTTGTGTGCAGGGGTGCGTACATGACAGTAGGCACGCGCGCTACATTTATGAAACTTCCAGCATGAGCTGGGGGAATGTTTGAGACTGTGGGAACAGTGCTTGTGTGTAGGGGTGCATACATCACAGTAGGCACACGCGTTACGTTTATTAAACTTCCAGTTGAGCTGGGGAAAAGTTTGAAACTGTGGGAACAGTGCTTGTGTGTAGGGATGCATACTTTGTAGTGGGCACGTAACCTACATATGACACAGACAAAAAGAGCTACTTTTTGTGCTTTATTTGCGTCACCGTAAAACCGGCTCCTGTTTGGTGAGCGTGTTTTGTAACAGGCCCATTGACTGCAACATCGACGTTTCCAGCCACCTGAGAAGATTACTGGGGCATGTGGAACAGCTTATATTTGCAGGGGAGCATATATTGCTGGGATTACATGGGAGGCGGGGTCAAAGTTGAGCCCGACCAACCCTGTCTTCAGACGCTGCCAAAGAGAGTGAGTCATGCGGGGGCGGGGCTGGCGTGAGCTTGTTCACTTTGCTGAAAAGATTCAGCGCAGCCAAGATTCAAACTCGGGTCTCTGACGCGAAAGTCTCAGATTCCACCACTGAGCCACAGATGGGGTGTGGGTAAACACAGGAGAATAAAGTCTGTCTCTGTAAAAAGTGAGTCACGCTGGGGGCAGGGCCGGCGTGGGCTCATGTGTTTAAAACGCTCATAATACTCGAGCCCCGCCATGTGAACGGGAGGGTGCGAGGGGAGGGTGTACTTAACCCTCTGGAGTCTGAGCGTTTTTTTGGGCCCTGGGGGTGTTCTGACATGCTCTGACATTTGTGCTTTTTTCAGTTGCTTATAAACATATCTAAATGTTAATTTGCAGTTTAATACGTTGCTTATACAAATACATTTTATTTCAACATATTTCAGTCGATTTTTACTCAGTATAGCAAAATAGTTTGCTAAAAGCAGATCATTTATTCACACACAGAAACGCAATTCAAATTTAAACCGTCTTTTTGCGAGTTGTGGTAAACAGTGCATCTCTGCGTTCATTCATTCACACAGAAACGCGATTTACTTGAGAATGAAAAAAACTTACTACAGTATTCCATCCGTTGCTCCTCGAAATACCAGCACTTCTGAGGTACGTTTTCCATTATTATTATTCCTCACAGCGCTGCGAGACAGTGTAGACAAGTACACTGATCTGAATAAACTTGATGTGTTTTCTCGAGCTGATATTTGGGCGTTCACAGTTTGTATGGGATCGTCTCAGTCATTTGCGTTTGAATAGCGCGCGCTCTCCGTGGGCGGGGCCGATTATAACGTAATGAGCTGAGATGAGCTCGACTGGAATCGCTGTCTTTTAATACAGATTTCACAAGATGAGAATATTTGTTTTTTATATAAATTACTTCATTTAAAAGAAGATAATTCAAGCTTCATGGCTGTGTGTCTGTATGCCTGTTTGACTGAGTGTTCGCTGAGTTATTGTTCATTTTCGGACGCGTTTCGGAATGGACTTCACTGGCAGAGAGAAGGCAGAACTCGCTTCGTGTTTATTTTTGTTTATTTGGCAAAAAGCACAACACTTTGTTTTTATTGTGAGTATACACAAAAATAATACACATTTAACAGAATCGATTGATGTATGAAACTCTTATGGAAAATCAAAGTCAACAGAGTATTTATGAGTTTCTTTTACACTGATTAAAAAAAAGCGAGCTGGTATCGCCGGCGATACCGTAGACCTCAGGGGGTTAAGAAAGCTGGCCGCGAGTTCAGAGAAGAGAACAGCATAACTTATATCTGCCGCCAGAGCCGGGATTCGAACACGGGTCTCTGGCGCGAAAGCCTTAGATTTCGCCACTGAACCACAGGGGGAAATGACATAAGCTTTCAGTTAGCGTGAGCAGATAATAGAGCGTCATCATGTTTTGTGTCGGCATTTGTTTGCAGGCGTGCATGTTTTATAACAGGCTCATTTGCTGCAATATTGACATTTCCAGCCGCCTGAACTAAGAGGGGACTGAGAAAAGTGTGAGAAATGGAGGTTGGTCCAGCCTCGGCGGGACTAAAACACTCCCTTTCCTCTTTCGCCGGTGAGTGACGCACGCTAACAGGGCGCGAGGGCGGGGTAGCTTTCTTGAATTTAAAGAAAGCTAGCGCGGGCGCTGAACATTACTCGTGACCGTCCGCTCTGACATCCCTTGTGAACGGCGCAGTTTGCGCGGCTCAAGCAAAGGGAGAGAGAGCGGGAAGCGGGGTCGTCATAGGCGAAATCAGCCAGTCGAGCCCGCAGGGTGGGGAGATCCATCTCGTCACACTCAGGGCAGCCGCCCTTAGCGATTGCAGCTTCTGCGTGGTAACGGCCCAGACAGGAAGCGCAGAGGATGTGACGGTCTCCACCGACGAGAGGGCCTCTGCACGAGGCGCTTCTGTGAAGCCCACATGCAACTGAAATTTCTCTTTTAGAATGTGTCGTGACGCAAACACAAGCTTTAGTAAGGATACGGCGCGCCGGATTGGCTCAGCAGAACAGCGGGTGAAGGCGGCGAAGGAAGCCGGCGTCCTCAGACCTGTGAAGCAGGGGCTGGTTACACTGGATGCTCGTCAACGGCGGCGAAGGCTTAATAATCCAGAGGTTCAGCGAAGTGGTGGTTCGCTGAAGGAGATTAAATCTGAAGAAACTTGACGTACGATGGGCTCAATTTATAGCCTCCGGCCACAGCCATCTTGGCAGGCTCTGACGTGTCAGGGCGCGAGTTGCCCTGATTTGACTACGCGTCTGAGCCGGCCCGTCATAGGTTCGTGCAGTTGCCACAGCACAGCCAATGACCATGCTCGCCGCTCATCTGTGTGTTCAATATTCTCGAGAAAAGGAGTTTTCCCATAGCGTAAGCTACTTACGCAATAGGTGTGACCTCTCGAAAGGGAACTCAATACGTTATATGATCAAAATGCCCCTTCTGTGTGATGTGTGTTATTTTCCTTTTCTAAACCAGTTTCCAGACCTGAACATCTCCACACAGCAGTGCTTGTGAGGTTTTGCTTCTTGAGTGTTCTAGAAAGGAGTAATTTACTCATTGCTATACAGATGTGAGGCATCACTGCATCCCAATACATCTTCAATATCTTTTATTGTCCACATCAACTCCCGTCAGAAAGCGAATGTCAGACAAAACAAATTATAATGTTGGATTTGTGATTCAGAATGGCAAAAGTAATTAGAATATTCTTGCAAGGCACTGTATATTACACCATGATTAATTAGTATTAAAGTATTTTAGCTCATATTTATTGAGAGTATGTAAGAGATGATGTTTAATTTCCTGTAATCAACAAATGTATAATTATGGAGCACATCCATCTCTCAGGAGGCTATCCTGGAGCGCAGAGATGCCGATGTACTGATCCCTGTATTCTCCAGTTTGACTTTCCTCTCTTGTCGGCCAGTATTCAACCCAGGTGTCCTCTTCAAAGATGTAGTGCAGACTAAAACAACAGAATAAAATTACAGATTTAACTACACTGTATGCATTTACGAAGCACATGCATCCTTTCTATAAGGGTCAATGTACAATATGGATTTCCACAGTGATAAAGGAAGAATTCTTTGCATTCGTGTTGTTTTTATAAATTTTTGACAATCATTTAATACACATTCTGTTTCACCTGAACAAAATTATTTTCAGTTGTATGGTTTTTCTTGTCACAAATAGATTCCAGCATAATGCTTACATCATGCTGTCTTTGTTTTGGCAGGCAAAAGTTTTCGCTTTTTACCAACAAAATAGCTTTTTTGTCTTGTATTAAAATTAACTTTTTTCTAAGAATGATTGCCTTATAATCAGTATTTTTCCCCTTAACGTTTTACCTGCATGCCACCAGGTAAATCTGAACATGCAATATATCAAAATAACAGAGCCTGCTTTATTTAAAAACAAATATTTAAAAAAATTGCTTCTTGCATTCTGTTTTTTTAATCAACACTTGGATGTGGGTTAGTTTCATAAAATTAAAAAAAGCAATAATTTTGAACAAAAATTGGATAAAATCAAATTTTTTAAGACTTCGTCCAGATCGGATTCAGAACGATGATCAAAACACAGATGGAGTCGATCGAGTCCATTAACACCGCCAAAGCTTCACAGTCGTTTCCTCTTCATTTGGTCGACATTTCATTCATAACGTTAGGCAGTTTTGATTTATATGCTGTTTAATGATCACGTTAAGCAATAAGTGCGTAAGCAATGCTTCTATCGCTTGATCAGGAGATTCTGTACTCTTTCAGAAGATGCGTAATAGCACTCCCTACCGTATAACAGTGAAAACATGCATTACCAGAAATTTTCACCGGGGCGTCATAAATGACGCAAAAATCTGTCAATGGCGGGGTAAGAGTTAATCACTGGACAGTTACACCACCTAGACATGTTTGACTATAAACCCCACATAAACTCAAGTTCATCACAGATGATTTGTATTCAAATCATTTTGTATTTGTTTTTACCTTTTTCCCCAAGTGTATTTAAGTCTATTTTAGGTTATTTAAAACGCATTTTGACAAAAAAATATAAATAAATAAATAAATAAATAAAACTGTCCCAACATTGAGCCATGAACAACATTCTGCAGACTTTAAATACATAAAGTTCAGGCAAATCCTGTTATTCACAAACACAGAGTGGACACTTACGTTCCTCCGAGCCTTGGCAGGTCTTCGGATTTACCCATGATGAGGTACGACTTGCCTTCTACGAATCCCAAGTGTTTTCTGCAACTGGGACGACCCAAAAATGGTCTGACTCTCCCCTCAACATCATCATCAGTGCCTACAGGACAGAACAGTGTTTAGGACACACTTTCTCTGCAACTCAAATTAGCCTATGCTGAATATGTATTTGAGAGGAAAAAAAAAAATGCATTTAATAAGAATCAGACACATTTCATATGCGTTTCATGATCTGTGGAGTAGCATGGAGAGAATAATGAACCGTACCTTCTTTCAGCACCTGGTCCACCTTCAAGTGATAGACGTCAGAGTCCTGTGCCAGATCCATCCCCACCACTGAGACTTTATAAACTGTCAAACATAAGTGTAATATTGTTACTGGCATAATAACTGATTAGATTGGATTTCAGTGGCAGAAGTCGAACGTTCAAAAACTCCACGTGATCAGACCGCTCACTGACTGGATGATTCAGCTCAACTGTTCTTGAGTTAAAAGCACAGTGGAAGGGAAGATTTACAGTGATTTAAAAGTGAAATTTGGGTTTGTTCCTCTCACAAAGCTTTCATTTGGCTTCAGGCGATATGGAAAATGTGTCAAGTAAAAGTCAAAATATCTATTTTTCAGTGTGTTTGCCATTTTTGGAGCTTAGCAGCCATGCTCTGTGCCACTATATAAAAGTGAACATGTCACATCTGTGTTTTGCTTTTTTGCATTTTGTCTTATTTATATTTTTGGTAGTGCTCCCGATTTTTGCTATCTTTTGAATACACAAGCTTCATTCAGTTGTTCACTATAAGAGCAGCGTGAAACTTTTTTCTTTTTGTGTTCAACTGAAAAACAACAGATTCATAGACGTTTAGATATGAATCTTATGAATCTATGATTATAGATATGAATCATAATGAATCTTGATTAAAGTATGACAGTGAATTAACACAGAGAACTGAATGCATTTACCATAACTCATGCCAGATCCACAGGATTTATTCATACGTTCATACTCTTGTTCTTTTGGTATGTTTTTCTTCTGGTAAGTGCAGTTGTCTGTGTTCAGAGAAGTTCATGTTTATACACACATATACACTTGTAATCACACACATGCTCACAAATTGTTTGTTTCCTCATTTGTATACAAGAATAATAAATAATAAAAAATAAATCATAATATTTAAAATTCATTGCAGTGAACCAAAACAAATACTACAACACTTCAGGATATGGTCACTTTATACTATTATGTGTGTGTGATAATACCTTCTGCACACGTGCACATATCTCCCTTACTGTGCATTCACACCAAACGCGAAAAGCGCGTCAAATTCGCGTCTACCGCGTCTAGTTGGACGCTCGAACATTTTGAATCCATTTGCGTGTCCAGAGCGAAATTGACGCGCGTAAAAAGCAAAAGTTTGAAGCGAAATTGACGTGTGTCTGAGGCGAAATCCGCTTCTTGTGGGCGGGGCAAGTGCTAGGCGGTTGTCTGTTTGCAAAATGGTGATGTTGATCGAGCATTCCTCGAGAGAGTTACCGCTCTGTATTTGTTTTGGAAAGCAGAACAGCGGCATAGGTCAAATAATGGCATAATCATAGCGGCATAATCATCGTCGCCGTACTTGGGTCCACCGAGACCCTCCAGAGGCGTACCCAGTTTGGCGAGTTTCACCATTTGTTCCAGGAGCTGCGCCTGGATGACGGCCGCTATCAGCGGTGCTTCCGCCTGTCCCGCGCCCAGTTTGATGACCTGTTGTCCCGCATCGGAGCGAGGATCGCCCTCGCCATCACCCACATAATCTGTAATTTATTTTTGTATTGATGATAAATGGAGCCAGCCTCCAAAAGTAATTAACCTGTCCTGTGAATACTTGTTCTTCTTTTATGTTTTTCTTCTGGTAAGTGCAGTTTTCTGTGTTCAGAGAAGTTCGTGTTTATACACACATATAAACTTGTAATCACACACATGCACACAAATTGTTTGTTTCCTCTTTTGTATACAAGAATAAAAAAATAAAAAAATAAAAATTTAATATTTAAAATTACATTGCAGTAAACCAAAAAAAAAATTCTACAACAATTCAGGATATGGTCACTTTATACTATTGTGTGTGTGTGATAATACCTTCTGCACACTGGCACATATCTCCCTTACACAGTCTGTATATAGCGCCATCTGCCCTTTCAGGGTGGTAGAACTTTGTACAGCGTGCATCTGAAACAAACACACACAGGTTTAATAAGTAAAGTTCAGTAAAGTGAAGCTGGTAATGCTATTTTGTGGAGTTGTTTAATCCTCCTCTGCTGAGATCTTCACAGATTTCATGTCTTCTGTGGCTGAAGTCAGTTGTAGTTCTTGTGTTTCGCTTTTTCTGTTCTTGTTAATCCTCTGTCCTTCAGTGATTCTGCTTGTTAACATCAGGTGTTCCTCACTAATGCTCAATCATCAGTTAATTAATCACTGAATTATATCATTAACTTCAACACTGCTTCAGTGTTACTCCAACACTTGTGTGTCCACACTACAGAGTGTTGATTTAAAACTGAAGATTTTGCAGTGAGGTAAAAAAAAAAAACAGGGTGAAGCGTAATTTAACGGTAATCAACTGTAAATTAATTTATGGCATAAAACTGTAGAAAAACAGCAATTTACTGGCAACCACAGCTGCCAGTAGATTACTGTAAAATCAAGGAAAAACAGTAATATACTGTAAAATGTAACAGTCAGATTTATTTCAAATCAAAAAGGACCACATCTGCCAGTAGATTACCGTTATTTTACAGAGCAATTTTTATAACACTTGTTCGTAATATTATATAACAATTATTCAGTCATTCATTACTAAGTCACAACTGCATTTCTGAGTGCTCCTTTGATTATATGTTCCATGGTTTTGGCCCTGTTGAGTGTTTTTGCCTATAATCTTAATAACCCCTGAGTTCCTTGTTGTTTGGGGTGGCTCTAAGGAAATGTTGCTATATGGCAACGCTGTACCACAATGTAAAATGGTCAAAAAAGTAGTTTTTCTATAAAATTATGATTTTCTTCGCTATTTAAATGCATATTTCTTTTGGAAATTGATAGATTTATATACTTGGAACTCAAACCAAACCATGCAAACCAAAAATAAGTAGATCCCTATTATTTAATCCCTACCATTCCCTATCATTTGGCTAACTAATCCACACTCTCATCACATGGAAGAGCTAGTTCTGCACTCTTCCTGTTGCCCTTTCCGTAAAAATTGATGTATTCATTTTCTGAAAAGAAGAAATTATTTTGTTGACAACTATACTACAAAAATCACCTTCAAATAAATAAATAAATAAATAAATAACTGCAATCACATTGCTGATGCTACTATCTATAAAAAATCCCAATCAGGAAATACATTACTGCAATTCCACTGTGGTAGTGTCACAGAGTCAAAATCTACAGCACCAGACCTCTACACTCCGCCCACTCGTTCCCTGTCCCCTGAATACTAATCACCATCACCTGTCATCACCACCTGCTGGCACTTAGCACCACTAATCACCAGCACTATTTAGTCACCATACCCACAGCACTACACTGTCTGGTCTTGTCATTCCACACTGGAAGACTTACCTGATTCTTCCATTGCTGATACTTACCGCTGTATGCCATTCTTCTACCGAAGTCCTGATCCAGTCCGCCTTCATCTGCCTTCTGTCCAGATCTTCATCATCTACAACCAAAAACCAGATAGGAAACTCAGCCAACTCAACCAACAGTGCTCTACTTTAATCTTCAACCACTCACCTGTTCTGCTGAATAACCAGTAAATCCTGTTTTCAAACTTTACCTGTTTGCATTCTTCTGTTCTGACAGAAGACCAGACCAACAATGCAGGATCCAACTGACATCAGCAAAGCAGGTGCTTCATCACCAGTTTCCCTCATCGAGCTAGTGCAGGAGCTCCAACGCTTCTTCCTCCACCCATCACCAGTTCTTCGCCATCTGCCTCTGTCAGTCCCATGGCCCGACCAGCAACCTACTCAGGTGAGGAGGAGGAGTGCAGTGGATTTCTACTTCAATGTTCCTTATTTTTTGAGATGCAGTCTTCACAGTTTTCCACAGACCGTGCCAAAATAGCATTTATCATTTCCCTCCTTAAAGGCCGTGCACTTCTGTGGGCACGTGCGGTGTGGGACGCCAACGGAAAAGTTACACAAACTCTTGCCGCTTTCACCAGTCACTTCCGCGAAGTATTTTTGCAAACAGCGAACACAATATCAGTGCAGATCAGTTATATCGTCTTCGACAAGGGAAATCTTCTGTGTCTGATTATGCACTACAGTTTCGAACTCTCGCAGCAAATAGTGGTTGGAATGAAATAGCATTAATCACTGCATTTCGGCAAGAGTTGAACAGTGATATTTGCTTATAGCTGGCTATTTATGATGATGGCATCGGCCTGGAAAACTTCATTCAACGCTCCATCAGAGTTTCTCAACGACACACTGCCTGTCATCTCGACATCCCTGCACTGCCTCCTCTACGCTCCCCTGTCACCATGAGCCCTCCAGCACCAGAACCTATGCAAGTAGACTCTACACATCTGTCACAAGTCGAACGTCAGCGCCGTATAAATCACCATCTCTGCCTATACTGCGGTGCTGATGGACATCTCCTGACCACCTGTCCGGTTCGACCACCACGACCAGAGGTGAGTACTGTACAATTACCACCTCCTATATCTGTATTAAAGCATACTCCCGTACAGTTAATCTATCGGCAACAATCTCTTCCAGGGAAAGCTCTGATCGACTCTGGTGCAGCTGGTAACTTCATCTCCCTCACCGTTCTCCACAAGCTGCAAGTTCGTCAGAAAACCATTCCTCACATTCTTCAGGTACATTCCATCCTAGGAAAACCGCTCGGTGGTGGTCACATCCGGTACTGCACCCCTTCCATCAAGCTCCGTATCGGCTGCTTGCATGAAGAGGGATATCCTTTTTGGTGCTGGAGGGCTCAACTACGGAAATCATCCTGGGACGCCCGTGGCTTCAGCTTCATTCTCCCAATGTCTGCTGGAATTCTGGAGAAATCCGTCGTTGGGGAAGGAGTTGCTTCTCTCAGTTGTCTACATTCCGTCAAGAAGGTCCCTCACAACCAGTCTTCTGATTCCAAGGTCAAAGTGTGTTCGACCACCTCCAACATACAGCAAGAGATTCCAGCAGCATACCGGGCGTTCCAGGATGTATTCAGTAAACAGCTGGCGACGAAACTACCACCTCACCGGCCATGGGACCGTGCGATCGCCTGCTGCCTGGGGCCACTTTACCGCAAGGTAAGATCTACCCTCTGTCCATCCCGGAGCAGAAGGCCATGGAGGAATACATTGAGGAGGCTCTTCGTCAGGAATTCATCCGTCCATCTACCTCCCCTGCCACTTCCAGCTTCTTTTTTGTCTGAAAAAAGGACGGAGGCTTGCGCCCCTGTATTGACTACCAGACTCTCAACGCACAAACCATCAAATACCGATATCCCCTTCCTCTGGTTTCTGCTGCCCTGGAACAACTCCGTGGTGCTCGGATCTTCACCAAACTGGATCTCCGCAGCGCATACAACTTAATTCGTATCAGAAAAGGCAATGAATGGAAGACGGCATTCATCACTCCTGCCGGGCACTATGAGTATAGGGTCATGCCCTATGGACTGTCCAACGCTCCCGCTGTCTTCCAAGGCTTTATGAATGAAATCATCAGAGACTACCTACATCAGTTTGTCATCGTGTACATAGACGATATACTCATCTATTCTTCCACTCCATCCGAGCACCACCATCATGTGAAAAAAGTCCTTCAAAGACTACGAGAACACCATATTTTCCTGAAATTAGAGAAGTGTGAGTTTCATCAAGACTCTGTCCAGTTCCTGGGCTACGTGATTAACCAACAGGGCATTACTATGGACCAGAGGAAGATGGAAACTGTAATCAACTGGCCACAACCCACCTCAGTCAAAGTCTCCAACGTTTCCTGGGTTTTGCAAATTTCTACCGTCGATTCATCCAAGGTTTCAGCCAGATCAGTGCACCACTCACTTCTCTTCTGAAGAAAGGTGCCAAGTCTCTGTCCTGGAACCCGAAAGCCACCAATGCCTTCGACCAACTGAAGAAGTCCTTCAGCTCCGCTCCTACCCTCGTCCATCCCAATCCAGATCTCCCTTTCCTCGTCGAGGTGGATGCATCTACCACCGGGGTAGGAGCGGTACTTTCACAGCGGCAGGGTGAGCCTCCCAAACTCCATCCATGTGCCGCCTTCTCAAAGAAACTGTCCCGGCGGAGCAAAATTATGATATTGGCAACCGGGAACTACTGGCAATCAAGCTGGCTTTAGAAGAGTGGCGACATTGGCTGGAGGGAGTACGTCATCCGTTTGAGGTTATCACAGACCACAGAAACCTGGAGTATCTTCGAGATGCTAAGCGACGCTCTATGGTGTTTTTAGCCCCCAATGGCTCCTTCCAGGCAGTTAACCTCAACCTTAAACCTACCCATCCCCTCGCTGCCTGGAAGGCGCCGTTGGGGGCTAAAAACACAACACCCTAAGCGACTCAACACCCGTAAAGCCCGCTGGTCTCTTTTTTTCACACGTTTCAACTTCAGTAACATACTACCCAGGAGACAAGAATGTCAAAGCTGATGCCCTTTCCCATTTGTATCAACCAGAGTCTGTATCCACTCCTCCAGAACCAATCCTCCCTCCAGCCATCATCGTAAGCCCTATCCAGTGGTCTCTGGACGAACAGATCGCCGAAGCATCCCAGTCAGAACCTGCTCTGCCGGGAGGTCCTGAGGGACGGACCTTCGTGCCATCCTGTCTCCGTCTGTCCCTCATGGACTCAGTCCACACATCCCCGGGCTCTGGACACCCAGGCAGCCAACAAACCCTCTCGCTCATTCGCAATCGCTACTGGTGGCCCAGTATGACCTAGGATATCTCCCGATACGTGCAAGGATCCTCAGTCTGCGCCATGGCTAAAGTACTTGACGACTCCCGGAAGGTAAACTGGTTCCTCTACCGGTTCCCACTCGACCATGGTCTCACATAGGAGTGGATTTCATTACTGACCTTCCAGCTTCTGACTCGAATACCTGCGTCTTGGTGATTGTGGACTGGTTCTCCAAGGCCTGTAAATGAATCCCTCGTCCAGGACTACCCACTGCATTTGTAACTGCTGAAACCCTCTTCCAACAAGTCTTCCGTCACTTCGGGATACCTGAAGATATAGTCTCTGACCGAGGTCCACAATTCATTTCACAGGTCTGGATGTCGTTCTTCAACCTTCTGGGAGTCACGTCAGCCTAACATCAGGATACCATCCGCAGTCTAACGGCCAGACTGAGCGGAAGATCCAGGAAATTGGGAGGTACCTGTGGTCATATTGTCATGACCATCAAGACAGCTGGAGCCGTTTTCTTCGGTGGGCCGAGTATGCTCAAAACTCCTTACAACAATCCACTACGGGACTCACTCCGTTCCAGTGCATACTCGGCTACCAACCACCCCTGTTTCCCTGGTCAGGAGAGCCATCAGACGTTCCAGCTGTCCACCACTGGTTCCAGGAGAGCGAGAGGGTCTGGGACTCAGCGCACATCCATCTGCAGAGAGCTGTTCAGAGACATAAGAGCCAGGCCGACGCTAGAAGATCCGCGACCCCCCAGTAACATCCGTCTCCGACAGCCCTGCCATAAGCCGAGTCCCCGATACATAGGTCCATTCGCAATACAGATGCAGATCAACGAAGTCACGTACAGGCTAGCCCTTCCACCTCACTACCGTATCTCACCATCATTTCATGTTTCCCTGCTCAACTGTCACAGAGTCAACATCTACAGCACCAGACCTCTACACTCCGCCCACTCGTCCCCTGAATACTAATCACCATCACCTGTCATCACCACCTGCTTGCACTTAGCACCACTAATCACCAGCACTATTTAGTCACCATACCCACAGCACTACACTGTCTGGTCTCGTCATTCCACACTGGAAGACTTACCTGACCTTCCATTGCTGATACTTACCGCTGTATGCCATTCTTCTACCAAAGTCCTGATCCAGTCCGCCTTCATCTGCCTTCTGTCCAGCTCTTCATCATCTACAACCAAAAACCAGATAGGAAACTCAGCCAACTCAATCAACAGTGCTCTACTTTAATCTTCAACCACTCACCTGTTCTTCTGCTGAATAACATCTTACGTTCAATAAATCCTGTTTACAAACTTTACCTGTTTGCATTCTTCTGTTCTGACAGGTAGAGCGTTGCCATATGGAAACATTGATATTCTCTCAATTTACTGTAAAACTATGTTAGACAAGTTGATTTGTGAATAAAAATATATAACATTAGATGGTGCAACAACAAAAAAATCCCCCTTGAGAAGAGGTGTTTGGAAATGAGGTTAATAGAGCAATTTCTGGAGCACTTCAACAGGTGTCTTCAGTGTGAGTGACAGCGGGGTGAAGAGTTTTGGAGGAACATTCAAATGTTAATACTTAATGGCACTGAATTAACATGTTAATTTGAGAGCTTCAGTTTAATGGTTTTTATAGATAAAAGAAATAGTGTGTGTACATGCAGCAATAGCTCACCTGGTGAGTAATATTCATATATTGTGACGGCAGCAGGTTGAAGCAGACCCACATTAAACATCTTGTGCATTCTGAAGACAAGTCTTTCTGTCTCTTTATGAGAAACCTAATGAGACAAAAAAAAAATTAAAGCAAATTTACATGATATTAAATGTCAAATTGTACAATGGAAACTGCCCACATTAAAATTTGCACAAGCGACAACTAATAACTAAAAATTGGAAAAAAATTATTAAAAATTATCAAAATTATTAATTATATTTGCATTTGAATTGTGATTGGTGTTTCTTTCTTGCATTCATTTAACAATTTACAGCTGCAATTACACTGCAAAGACAGTATTCTATTTTTCACAGCTGATAGAAAAAATATACATGTAAACATTATAATTTAGATCTATATATTCAATTTGCACTTTCTCATCTGCTTAAAGTTCATGTGAATATGATTCTGATAAGCAGTCTGTAATGTACCAAAGTTACGTAGAACCACAAGGCGTTACAGTTAATGAGCATCTTGGAACATCTGTCAGCCAATCCGAATCAAGAATTCAACAATACTGTGATATTAAGCAAAACAATATCACAGACTTGTAAATAAATTTGGTTTCATGATATAAAGAAAAAAAATCTGTTTTTGACATCATCGGGCAATAGAAGTTTTTTGAAATACCTTATCTAAGTAGAGGATGAGGGATCCTCCCTCTGACAGCACTTTATTCTTTTCATATTTCTGAATGTATCTCCCTTCCCCGTGGACAACTGAGGGCAAGAAAAATGAGCAAAAAAACTCAATGCATCACATGATGACCAACATGTTTTATGGCCTATCTGCAGATGTGAGGCAATTCTGCACCAGTTTATCATCATAATACCTCTTTAAGATCATTTTCTTCAACATCAAATCCTGTCGGTATGCCAATGTCCAGAATAGTCATAGTGGCATCAGTTTTATCATTTTTGTAGCTGTAAAGATGTAGATAAAGTGCAGGTTTTATTAACAGGTTTCGTAAGTCTTCAGTTTTCCTCCATCAACTGATTCTGCGTTTAAGGCTGCTTTCACACTAGAGCTTTATATGCAAACCTGAGTCCGTTTGATGTCAGATTTCTTATATTGTAGTATAACGTAGAGCTGCTTGTCTCTGAATAAACTATTTTTTCCGTGTCAGAACGCAGTGAAACTGGAGTCTCCCCTGAAATCATTATCTAACTGTCCCTGGTACTCGAGTTCATGAAGCAAACATACAGCGAATGTAGGACAGTAAACAAACCAAGTGTGAAAACAGCCTAAATGAGCACATGCTGATTGATTACAAATTAAATGGTTTCTTGACAAAAAAATAAAATAAAAATTGGGGTATTTGTTCACATACATGAAATCCATAATGAAGTTGTAACTTGCAATGGCTCCTGGTTTTGCTAAAAGGAAACAAAAGTATTTGGTGGTTTTAGTTCAATCAAGTCTTCCCTTTCCAAAGGGAATTTAAAAATAAATTTCATTAAAATGAAGATGTAATGTATAATTTGTTGGAGCTCTAAACAGGGTTTTTCACACTTGAACTAGTGAATGCTTGGTCAGTCTAGCCCGTTGGTAAACATAATCCTGTGTTATCATGTCTAATGTTTCATGATCCATGTAGAAAGCAGTGCTAACCCACTTCTAATGTCATTGTAGTTGTAGTTAGAAGTGTCAAATGTTCCTAAACAGGGCTAGAGAGACGATAACCCAGGGTTAAGCACAGTGTGAAAAGCCTTCATGTACAGAAAGTGCTAAAGAAAGGCCTTTTTGTCAATCTTACTTTCTGAGTCTTTTTCCATTTTAACAGTCAGATCAAAGAGTGTACAGTCAGACTTCTTCTCAACAGGTCTGGCGTAGTACAGCGTCAGAATCTGAAAAGAGCAGCACGTCTCAGATTAGATGTTCAAACGCTTTAATCTTGCTGTTGACCGTATAAACGCTTATAGACACTCACTGAGAGAGTGGCTGTTCCAGTTCCTCTAGCCGTCACACTGAAGTCCTTGTTGATCTCCACCTGTTGAGTGAACACACATTCTCAAGTCATCAAAATAATCAAATCCATGATGTAGCAGAGATACCTGAAGACTTTATTGATCAAACACAACACTATTGATGTAGACAATTAAATATGATGGATGACAAATAACAAAACTTCCAACATTCCTTACTTACTATGATACAAAATCATTCAATTGATATGAGCAGCACACATTTGAAGCAGGTTGATGAGTTTAATCCTCACCTTGTATGACCGTGTAAAATGCACATTGTCTCTTTTAATGGTAAATCTGAGAGGTCTTTTTCCTGCCACTGACAGCTCCACGCCAGATTGAAGTTTTGTTGGTCCTTCACCTGCGTGCGATACTCTGCCACGGCCTGGAACACCATGATGGTCGCCTAGAAAGTGCAGAACAGCATTCAAAGACAAGTTCTGCATCAGTTTATCACAGTCAGATGATGAGATGTTAGTGTACCTGTGTGGTGCCAGATCCACCATAATGAGACTGTTTTGAACGCAGCCAGCGCACTGCCTCTCCTGCTTTATCAAAGTCTTTGGCCTTCACAAGTGCCAGCACAGCATAGGCCGTCGCCTCCATTGAGTGATGATGCTGTCCAGCGACAGTCCAGGACCTACCGGCTGATTCAAACACAAAGCAGGAATAATAACAGGACTGTGTTCCTTTACTCTTATTGACACCAACAAGCAGCAATTATTACACTGCAAAATGTGATAATTTTTCCATTATTTACACTGGGTTTGGATTAGAATTATTCCATGTTGTATAAAGCAAAACACATTTTGATGACTTGTAACTGACCGTCTCCTGTGGTGGAATGTTTCATCAAGACGTCTTTATTGAGTTTTTCAGCATTGGCCATGGTGTAGGACGTCATCGCAACAGCGTAAGGATTGGTCAGTTGTGGAAGTCGACCTTCTAAGAATGCAACAGCCTTCCTGATACTTTCATGCAGACTCTATAAAAGAGTGTGTAAGAGGTTAAAAGTTCTCAGATCTGCATCCTACAACATACTGTATAATTCACCAAGTCTTCAAGGTTAATTTATGTTGTTACCTGTATGATTTCACCCATCACAATTCTTTAGATTAACTTTGTCATAAGGGTCCATTAATAATACAGTCGAATGGCAGAAAAAAGGTTTTAGACAGTAATGAAGTCATATATAAACATTTTGCTTGCCTTGAATCATTTAACCCCTTTGGTATCTACTATTTTTGACGAAAGTAAAATTAGCAACCAAAAATTTGTTCTGCCCAGCACTTTTTTACTAAACCACCTTTGAAAGAGGCCCTGTGTTTGGTTTATGCTTGGAAAGATGCTTCAAAGTGTTGCCTTGTCCAATAATAATTATAAAAGTCACTTTATTATGGAGTCACTTTATGGACTTAAGAAAGTTTATTAATTCTATAAAATCAGTCCATTCATGAGTCAAGCTGTTACAGGTTGCGATATTTTGGTCTTATTTCCAAAATATAGCATTTGCTTAATTATGTTTATGATATGTATCCCAGGGGTGGCAAGACTGTATCCCAGGGGTGGCAGCTGCCACCCTTTGCCACCCCACAGATCCGCCACTGGTGTTGACGAGACCAGACAAAGAGTGAGTGACTGAGTGCTGAATATAAAGGTGAGCTGGTGATGGGATCCAGGTGACTGTGATTACTACTTAGAGGAGAGTGAGTGCAGGTGTGCGCCAAGGAGGATTCTGGGGAGTGTAGTGCAAAGACAGAGGAGGAAGACAGACGGTGGATGTGACACCAGTTAGCTGAGTTTACATTGGAGGAAATACGAGTCTGAAGCACTAAACCTGCACATGGTGAACAGTGGCGGCTCTTCAGGAGAGGCAAAGGGAGCCACAGCCTACCCAAATGTTGAGGTGCAGAAGGATGATTTAATGTTAATAAAATTATCTGTTATTCATCTCATTTCATATCTCAGAATGTGAATGTCTTGTTTGTAAATTCACCACCGTTTGTCTTGTTTGTCTGAACCACCGCACCGCTGCTCTTCCCTGAATGTCCAAATTTGAAAACTGTGCAATTATGCGAGTCTGAGGGGATAGAGATGCTGAGGCATATCCATAGCTGGAGACTTTTCCTTCCGTTTCTAAAAGAAAATAGCCAATCACAATCAAGCATTTCACTTTCAGCAGTAAGTGCTGAGAAAAACTGCATGGCAGAGGAGGGCAGCCTCCCATGGTGTATCAACCAATCACTGCAGAGACATAAATTATATGATAATATTTTAAACTGCTCCCGCTGCTAATCTAACTTAGCAATTAACTACCTTAATTATGGAGAGACGAAATATTGAATATTTGATCTCCAACAAATTTAACAAGATTCCATTCTAGCAGAAGCTGCAAATTATAAACGAAGGAAGACCCCACGCCTAAGTTAACTACAGGCAGTCAGCTTTAATAAAAGGCCTAACGGACATTAAAAAAAGAACAGAAGGATGGATTTTTTCTTCAGGTGATAGGCAAGGTGAGTGAAATTATATTTATATTTCCTTAATGCAAGTTTCATTTTTGTTTTTTACATTTTATGTCTAAAAGTGACTCAAAAAGAGATTTTAAAGCAGTTAATAATATTTCAAAAATCTTTTGGGAGAGGATCCCAGGACCGCTATTATTACTGTGCTTCCTCTATTTTAGAAATCCCGGAGCGGCCACTGGAGGTGAAACAAATTCACTTACACCAACTGATCCAGCACAGATCTCTCTGCCCTCTTGCATGGCAATCACAACAAAGGCCGTCAGAGAGACATCAGCATCTTTACCTTGTACATCACCCTGGAATAAAGCACACATAAACAGACTATATCACAAAACAATCATATTATGTGTGTGTTTTAATCATTCAGTAACAATTTGAGTGACGATTGAGCATTATTGAAGTTGTTTTTTTTTATTAATTTTTTTATGCAAACAAGCAGAATCACTGAAGGAGAAAATCACTATTTTAAATCACCATTATGATAATCAGTGTTTGCTTTAGTTGGGCTCTTGACCCTTAAAGGTGCTGAATGTAACTTTTTCACTCTACTAAAGCATAAAAATACCATAATATGTTTGCATATATTGAGGAAACATGCTAAGTTCACATACTCGTTTCTCTGAACTTTTACAGCCAGTTATTTTACTTTGAAATGTGCATTTCCAGGCTGGAATGTTTGTTTTTATTTTGGTCTGTGATACTGCACATTGGCAATTTGCCAATTTTCATTGTCCATCGCGCGCGTTCCTATTGCGTGTGCTCAAACTGGCAACACGTGTGAGTGCTGTCCAGTCTGAGGAGCAGGAGGCGGGAAAAAACTTTGATTTCCAATATTTTGAATTGGACTGCAGTACCTATTTCGACCACTAGTTGTGATTGTTACAGACTGCACCTTTAAATAGCCCATCAGTAAATCACTTAACAATTAAGATTAAGAGTTCAAATTAGGAATAGTTCATCTGTAATACTTTGAACAACAGTTTTAAATTACAAAAATATGAAAAAATTAAAAACTGTACAACTGTAAAAACAAAATAAATTCTGTCATGACAAATCTCTGCTGCTGCAGAGCATGTACCGAGACTTGCTGCTGCAAATACATTCACAGACATTGCTATTGCACATGTGACATAAACATTTACCCCGCAGGTGGTAAAGAGAGAGGGTTCTGAAAG
>FLSR01000169.1:2449-24964 GCA_900092035.1 Leuciscus waleckii
TCTCCCAAAATATGATTTAATTTTTCTGAATTTGGTAATGCCATAAAATTTGGTTCTAGTTGTTGGAATCTAGTGAAATAGTCTGATCTAATGCTGTGATAGTGATCGCAGTGTATCAGGAAGTGTTCTTCTGTCTCCACCTCTCTCTGAGAGCACAGTGAACACAGTCTCTGCTCTCTCGGCTGCCATCTCTGCCTGTGCCGTCCTCTCTCTACAGCCAGACAGTGGTCACTTAGCCTGTACCTGGTTAGGGTCTTTCTCACTTTATGCTCTTTCACACAGCTCAGGTATTCTGCTGGTTTATAATCTATTTTCAGGTGTAAATAGAGTTCCATCTTCTTTTGTGATTTAGTAGCATCTTTCCAATAGGTAATGTAATTTTGTTTTTGTAATTTTATCATTTGGTTGGGCCAGATAGTGCTGTGCTGGTCTGGCTGTAGTTTCAGCATCAGCTGTGAGGGTGCCGGTTCTGCTCCTGACACCGCAGGGCCTCAGCCTGGTATGAGCTCGGGTCACTATGCTTCAGGTGCTGGTAGAATTTCACAGCTCTTTTTTGGATACTGATCAATAAGGGGTATTGTCCTACTTCAGCTCTGCATGAGCTGTTTGGTGTCGCTTTGTTTACTTTTAGGATGCTTTTACAAATTTGGGTATGCAGAGTTTCGATTTCCTCTTTTTCCCATTTTGAAAAATCTTGGGTTTTTAGAGGTCCCCATATCTCACTGCCATACAGAGCAATTGGTTCAATTATTGCTTTTAGGATTTTTAGCCAGGTTTGAATTGGAATTTCATGTTGAATAGTATTTTTAATCATGTAGAAGACTCTCAATGCTTTTGCTTTCAGTTCATTCACAGCCAGATTAAAGTTCCCTGTTGAATCAGCTTTAGCCCCAGATATGTGTATTCGTGGGTGTGTTGGAGGACTTGGTTTCCTGCTCTGAAGACGTATTTATTTTCCCTACACCTGGATCTATTTTGAAAAATCATTATTTTTGTCTTTGCGAAGTTCATTTTGAGAGTCCACGTTTGATTGAATGTCTCTACGACGTCGAGGAGCTGTTGTAGTCCCTCTTTTGTTTTTGACAGAATGACTAAATCATCTGCAAAGAGGAGACATTTAATCTCTGATCCGTCAGGGTTGGGCCGGGGGCAGTGGAATTATTTAAGGCATTGGCTAATTTGTTTATATAGATGTTAAATAGAGTGGGGCTCAATGGGCAACCTTGTCTGACTCCTTGATGTTGGGAGAAAAATTCTGTTTGTTTATTCCCTATTTTTACAGCACATGTATTGTTTTTGTACATGGTGCTTATCAAATCAAATGTTTTCCCTCCAATCCCATTTTCCAGTAGTTTTAGGAAGAGTCCTTCGTGCCAGATCGAATCGAAAGCCTTTTCAAAGTCAATAAAGCAAGCAAAGACTTTGGATTTATTTTGGTATACATGTTTATCGATGATCGTGTGGAGGGTGTAAATGTGGTCAGATGTTCTGTGTTTGGGCAGAAATCCAACTTGACTTTTGTCCAGAATTTTGTGGGTTTTGAGAAAGTTCTGCAATCTTATATTAATAATCGAACAGAATATTTTCCCCAGGTTGCTATTGACACATATGCCTCTGTAATTGTTTGGCTCATATTTGTCTCCTTGTTTAAAGATTGGTGTAATCAGGCCTTGGTTCCAGGTGTCGGGGAAATATCCTACACTCAAAACAATGTTGAATAATTCGATTATTGTCTCTCTCTCTCATCACTTGCTGTTGTCTCTCTCTCTCATCACTTGCTGTTGTCTCTCTCTCTCATCACTTGCTGTTGTCTCTCTCTCTCATCACTTGCTGTTGTCTCTCTCTCTCATCACTTGCTGTTGTCTCTCTCTCTCATCACTTGCTGTTGTCTCTCTCTCTCATCACTTGCTGTTGTCTCTCTCTCTCATCACTTGCTGTTGTCTCTCTCTCTCATCACTTGCTGTTGTCTCTCTCTCTCATCACTTGCTGTTGTCTCTCTCTCTCATCACTTGCTGTTATCTCTCTCTCTCATCACTTGCTGTTATCTCTCTCTCCCCCTCTCTCTCTCTCTCTCTCTCTCTCCCCCCCCCCTCTCTCTCTCTCTCTCCTCTCTCCCCTCTCTCTCTCTCTCTCTCTCTCTCTTATTCTGTGAGTAGAGTAACTAATAGTCATGATCATGATGATGTTCTTCCTCACAAATATCTAAAAAGTAAAATCAAAATACATTTCCTGGAGAAGCATCATGACTGAAGATATTACGTGTTGTTTAATGAGAAATCTAAATGAAGAGAGTTGACTGCAAACGAGGTCAGAATAATCTTGTTTTCTCTATGAATTAAAAGTTTATTATTCTGACCTCACTGGCAGATATTTGTTCTTATTTTAAGATTAAACTCTCTTCATTTTGATTTTCAATAAACAAGACTTAATATCTTCAGTCATTTTGCTTCTCCAGGAAAACAAAGCAGAAACACTGAGGAAGAGCATCATTATTGCAGGTCTTATTATCTCTCATAATAAAGTCTGGAACTTTAATCAATGTTCAGATCTAAAGATCACAAAAATAACACATTCAATATAAAACATAACAAAAAGTTTTGGTGACAATGTTTTTCTCTAATAAATAACAAAAGGTGAGATGAATGTTTCTTCTGAAATAAATTATTTTTTGACGTCACTATTTGACAGAGGAAATGTAACATTACAAGATATGAATTCATAAGGACTTGAACTCTTTATTCCACAGGGCCCACCCGCTCCGTCTGTCTTATCTAAAGCCTCTGACACTTCCAGCTGTAATTAACCACTTTAAACGTCACTCTCAGGATCCTTCATCTTCCCTGGAAAAACCTTTATCTTCTCAAGCGTACAGATAAAACAAAAACCATATAGTCAATCTTTTTCCTCAATAAACCTCAGATAATCCCTCACATTATAATGATAAAGCAGCACTGCTCCTCTCATTTGCTGACCTATTTCTTCCAGAACTCATGAGCTTTACTGTGAAACTGCAGGTAAAAACCACTGCAGTTTCAGAGAATCGCCACTGGGAGAGGTTTCAGATCCCAGGAAATACACTGATACATTCATTCAAATTTCTAAATCAAATCTAGTATCTGAGTTCGGCTTAACTTTTAGCTGATTTAAGTCAACAGTTCAGGTAACATTTATTGGTAACACTTTATTTTGCAGTGCCCTTGAGTAACATGTAGTTACATAGTAAGAACAGTAACTTATGCATAATTACAGGCAACTAACCCTAATCCTACCCTAAACCTATAGTAAGTACATGTAGTAAATAAATATTACTCAGTACTTAAATATATAATTACACTGTAACAATGACACCTTAAAATAAAGTGTAACCATAGATCATTATTGTTTTATATATTCAGTGTATGTGTATTTCAGCCTCATCTGAACTACCACAGAGGGAAAAACTGAGGTTTTTGGAAAATGTCCATCTTTAGATCAGTTTGGAAATTAAACAGCGACACTGTTTTGGTCGTTTGTTTGATATGAATGTTGGGAAACGGAGCAACAGCTTTGGCTTTTCTCTTTATCCTCCAGTAAAACATTATCAAGTGTTTGAATTAAGAGGAAGATTTCATAATATGTTCAATATTATCTCACTGACACTGTTTACTAACATGCCGTTTCCGCTGCACACACACACACACACACACACACACACACACACACACCTCTCGTCCTGCCAGGCCTGGTCTCCTCGACTGCCGGCCCAGGCGTTCTCTGTCCTGCTTCCACTCTCTCCCTCTCGTCCTGCCAGGCCTGGTCTCCTCGACTGCCGGCCCAGGCGTTCTCTGTCCTGCTTCCACTCTCTCCCTCTCGTCCTGCCAGGCCTGGTCTCCTCGACTGCCGGCCCAGGCGTTCTCTGTCCTGCTTCCACTCTCTCCCTCTCGTCCTGCCAGGCCTGGTCTCCTCGACTGCCGGCCCAGGCGTTCTCTGTCCTGCTTCCACTCTCTCCCTCTCGTCCTGCCAGGCCTGGTCTCCTCGACTGCCGGCCCAGGCGTTCTCTGTCCTGCTTCCACTCTCTCCCTCTCGTCCTGCCAGGCCTGGTCTCCTCGACTGCCGGCCCAGGCGTTCTCTGTCCTGCTTCCACTCTCTCCCTCTCGTCCTGCCAGGCCTGGTCTCCTCGACTGCCGGCCCAGGCGTTCTCTGTCCTGCTTCCACTCTCTCCCTCTCGTCCTGCCAGGCCTGGTCTCCTCGACTGCCGGCCCAGGCGTTCTCTGTCCTGCTTCCACTCTCTCCCTCTCGTCCTGCCAGGCCTGGTCTCCTCGACTGCCGGCCCAGGCGTTCTCTGTTCTGGTGAGACTCGGATGTGCCGCCCCAGCCCCTCTCGGGGCGCTCATCGATTTCATTAGGGAACTCAGAGTGACCTGGACGCTGCGTCACTGCTGACGCTATAATTGGTCCTTTTTGAGAAGTGCTCTCCTGTCCCAGTGGACATTTATTTGGACTTCCTCTTTTCTTTTTGTCTTCCTGTTATTTTTCCTGGGCTCATTGTGAGCAAAATAAACTTTTCTGTTACCTGCAACTGAATCCGTGTCTCTCCCTGACAGAATGGTCTGACCATGAAATGGATCAGCAGGTGCAGACAAGTCAGAGGACCCCAGTGAGTCAACAGGACATTCTTCTGGGACAGCATTCCAGCCAGTTAACTCCTACTTCACCCAGATCAGCTGCTGTGTACGGCCGATCTCTACCTCATGCTGAGCCTGAACCCCATGCCAACACTCCGCCGCCCTACAACGGGGATCCCAACTCCTGCCGTGCTTTCCTGTCCCAGTGCTCTCTTGTCTTCGCACTCCAGCCTCGCCATTGTTACGGAGGAGTCCCAGGTGGCCTTTGTTATCACACTCTGAAAGGAAGGGCCCGCGACTGGGCAAAGGATGTGTGGGATGCTTGTGCACCGTTCTGTGCCACATTCGAAGACTTCAGAGCAAGGGATGATTAATCTTTTTGACTGTTCTACTTGAGGCGATGAGGTGGCCTCCCAGCTGGTGCGGTTGAGCCAGGGTGGTTGTTCTGTTACGGAATACTCCATCCAGTTCAGAACTCTGGCGGTCACCTGTGACTGAAACGAGGCGCATTTTGACACCCTTGTGGAACTGACGCTTCGTGTGGAGGGGCGTCTTCAACGTCGACAACAGAGGTGGACAGCTCAGTCCTCCTGGAGGCTGGATGAGGGTGCCTCCAGTGCTGCTCCCACCTCCTCGTCTCCTTCAGCTGACCCTGAGCCCATGCAAGTCGGGCGTGTTCGTCTCATCCCTAAGGAGAAGCAGGAACGTTTGAATCTGGGTCTTTGCCTTTACTACTACCCGTTGTTGGTGCAGCACAATCCTCACGTAGATTGGGGAGACAACTCTGTGTTCTCTTGGAGTCAGTCTTGTCTTGCGCCATGTTTGGGTTCCACCTAGTCCCGGTGGAGTACCGCGATCTTTGTCAGGTCTTCAGTAAGTCCCGGGCCACATCCTTGCCTCCTCATCGGACTGCACCATCGATCTCCTCCCAGGCACTTCTCCGCCCATGGGTCGTCTGTATTCCCTATCTGGTCCTGAGAGAGAGGCCATGGACAAGTATATTCAGGAATCCTTAAATGCCGGCTCATCTGTCCCTCCCCTCCCCACTGGGGCTGGGTTTTTCTTCAAAATAAGGACGGCTCCCTGCGACCCTGCATTGACTACCGGGGTCTAAATGACATCACCATAAAGCAGAGATGTTCACAAGTCTTTCATCTGGAGTCCGAGTCAAGTCTGAAGTCTTTAAGCTGGAGTCTGAGTCAAGTCTGGAGTCTTTTACATTTACATTTATTCATTTAGCTGACGCTTTTATCCAAAGCGACTTACAATTGCTATATACTGTATGTCAGAGGTCGCACGCCTCTGGAGCAACTAGGGGTTAAGTGTCTTGCTCAGGGACACATTGGTGTCTCACAGTGGATTCGAACCCGGGTCTCTCACACCAAAGGCATGTGTCTTATCCATGTGGCGCAGTGGATAAGACACATGCCTTTGGTGTGAGAGACCCGGGTTCGAATCCACTGTGACACACCAATGTGTCCCTGAGCAAGACACTTAACCCCTAGTTGCTCCAGAGGCGTGCGACCTCTGACATAGATAGCACTTGTAAGTCGCCTTGGATAAAAGCGTCAGCTAAATGAATAAATGTAAAAAATTTAAAATGTATAGGGTACAAGTGATTTCAAAACTTTTCAGCCGGTTCTAATTAGATTTTTGGATGCTGTGAACATTTTTAGCTAAAAAGACTGCGACTCCAGTTTAGCATTTATTGTTGTTTCTGCAGTTAAAAAGACAAAGTTGAAAAATCTGGCTACTATTGTTATTTTAATAATTTCTTTATTTTAATTGTATTTATTGATCTGTCAGGGTTATCTAATCTAACTATTTGTGGCTTGTGTTTTGAATATTATATTCCCCTGCACTTTAGGCATTTTGCACACATTTGCTCATCTTGTGACTTGATTCTGATTTATTTCGTTTTGTATTTTTATTTATTAGAAAGGTATATTCTGTTCCACTTTCCCTTTGAAACATCACTTATCAGGCTTATGCTCCTCTGAATAATACCTGAACTTCGTATTTTGAGCACTTCCTGCGTTGTTGTTGCTTTTGCCTCTTTATGATTACTCGCTGAATATTGTCCTAATTTGTAAGTCGCTTTGGATAAACGCGTCTGCTAAATGACTAAATGTAAATGTAAATGTAAGTCAAGTCTTCCCCCTCGGGGTAGTTTTTGTTTGTTTTATATGATTAATTTGATTAATAAAAACTCATCTTCCTGCAATTGAGTCCTCACTTCATCTCCTCAACCCCACAACCTGACAGATATAGGGGATATTTTATTTGTTAATGTTGTAACAGGCTTGCAATCCAAAGGAGCCTTGCAGCTGCACCACAGTATAATATGTAATGTGACTAAACTTTGTGGATGCGATGTCTCAAAAAATGTGATGTTGTTCCGGTGTCTTTAATTGTTTTCCCACATTCTTTGCATCTAGCCAATATGACATGTTAATAAACCCAAATGAAAGAACATATGGCACGGTTTCTCCCGTCATGTTTCATAGACTTTCATTTGATATTTCAGAGTTTACGAGCAATACGCTGACATACATAATAAAATTCTATGACAAGGGTCCGAAGTCCAACTACCGCAACACGTAGAGGAATATTTGTGACGCAGATATTATAAAACCATTCGAATAAAACACATTCTTTTTTTATTGTATCAGTAGTTAAGGATTAAAGACTTCAGTCGTTTTTAAAATATTCACGAGTCCTTTGGTCGAGTCCTTCAACACCCCAGTGGGACACTTTGAATACTGGGTCCTATTCTTCAGGCTCACTAACACCCCAGCTGTCTCCCTGGCCCTGGTGAAGGATGCAAGTATCCACAAGTTCGTCAGGTGCTAAAACGGCTGCTGGAGAACCAGCTTTACATCAGGGTGGAGAAGTGCATGTTCCATGCCACATCTGTTTTTTTGGGAGTTGCTGGCTGCCATCCGTCAGCGATTTTGGTGGCCATCCATGGCCCAAGATGTCAGGCAGTTTGTGTTGGCTTCCTCAGTATGCACTCAAAATAAGATGTCTAACCGTTCTTCTGTTGGTCTGTTGCAGCCTTTGCCCATTCCCTCTCGCCCTTGGTCACACCTGGCCCTTGATTTCGTCACTGGTCTTCCCCCATCGAGAGGTAACACCGTGATTCTGACGTCTTCTGGATCCATGGTCTTCCAGTGGATGTGGTCTCTGACAGAGGACACCAATTTGTCTCCTGGTTTTGGAAAGAGTTCCGTAGACAGATCGGGGCCTCAACAAGTCTGTTTTCAAGTTTTCAGGAGTGTGTGACGGTGTGTGAGTGTGTGCGAGAGAGAGAGTGTGAGAGAAAGAGAGTGTGTGAGAGTGTGTGAGTGTATGAGTGTGAGTGTGAGTGTGAGTGTGAGTGTTGTACAGGTTTTCGGGCAGGCCGAGCGAGCCAACCAGGGTCTCAAGCGAGCGCTCCACTGCCTGGCGTCACATAGTCCGAGCTCCTGGAGTCAGCATCTATCTTGGGTGAAATATTCCCACTACTCCCTGCCATCAAATAATATTTTAATTACTACTTTTATTTTGAAATAAATTATTAGGGGCTTTAGATGGTGATCTTGATGGAAGTGGAAACTGCTACAATTATTATTTGTTAACATTGTTTATGCATTTGCAAAATGCACACATCAATTATTCACAAAAATACCATGTGCATTAGAAGAAAATAGTAAATTTTGAATTGAACCTGTCGGAGTTTGAGGATCCATTTATTTGATCTAAACAGAACTTAAGTCTTAAAGTTCAGCCCATCTATCAAGCAATATTTTTGCACATGCCGACGTTTTAAAGACTGGAGCGATTGTCAGTCAAACGCTGCAGTCGGGTTTAAGGGTTCTGGCCCAGTGCTCCGCTGGCTTTGACCCCGGGGCCGCTGACAGGGTCAGGATGAGCCGCTGTGAGTCTCTGTGGGGGAACGGATGAGATCTATTCACCTGACACTCATGATAGCAGCGACTGCCAAGAGAACACACACTTCATGAAGCTGTGAGAACCATCATCTCCGCTTCAGTTTCGCTCTACTTCACCATCTCATGTTCTGTGACCAATCTGCATTAAGACAGCGTTTGTTTGACCAAATACAGTCACCCCAAAACTATGTGGATTCATAACTCTCATTCAAAAAGCTATTTCATTGCATTAAATGATACAAAAGCAATAGTTTGTAATTAAAACATCTTTGAATTGCTGAAAGAATGTGTAGTCTTGAACATTAAGACATTATTGTGTTTGATTGTGGTTATTAGTTGATGATGTTGATAGTCATGTGATTCGGTCTTATTTTAGTGTCATTGATATATTATTATACACTGTAAAAAAGATTTGACATTGTAAGTAGAGATTACTGGAGTATGTTTTACAAGAACATACGATTTCAGTCGTTCTACTTCAAAATATCACATTTAATTCAATGTATTCTTGTTAATTTGTAATTATTGGGAGAAATTTAGCCTTTTCTGAGTGAAAAATAATTCCACATTGTCTGTTCAGTTCGATGCATCTGTTGACTCGAGTATGATTTGATGAAGAGTTTGCACAGTTTAAATCAGTGTTTTCTCCATCTCTCTTGCTGACATCCAGCACCGGGTCGCTGTAAACACTAGGTGGCGCTGTCGCATCACAGCACGCTCATGTGAAATCTGATTCTGACGGGAAGGTCATCGGAAGGTTCCGTGGATGTTGATGGATTTTCGTGTCTGTGTGTCTGTGTGTCGGTGTCTCTGGGTGTCTGTGTGTCTGTGTGGTTTGGTTAAGGACCCTGGTTAGGTCACCTTTGTGAACTTGAGGATATCTGACATACATCCAGTAAAAAGCTGCAGCCGACTGAAGAAAAGTGACATTAGTGAGGAGAAAAGCTCCGGTGTGTAAAGTGATTCACTCATGTCTATGTCTTCTCAGTGTTTAGGGTCAATCTGCACCTCCTGATGAAGGCATTCTGGGATATGCAGAGACTACAGTGGCAGGTAAACTGATGAAGACACACTTATTTCTGTCCTTAATGCCTGGTTCACTGGTTTCACAGATCCGCTGGGAGAAGCAGGAACAGAGATATATATGAGGAGAAACAATCAAATGAACAGCAGAAGACATGAAGATCTTCAGCTCCTGTGATATCCGAGTCTATACGGACTATAGATTCATAATGACCTTGAAACAAGTTCTTTATTGAGTAGAAATGTAGCTGAGTTCATCTTCAGTGATGTTTATAGGGTTTAAAGTCACATGGTTGATTGTTGCACTACATTTGGATTCAGGGTTGGATTACTAATGTAGATCACAAGAACATTTTTGAAATAAATGCAGCAAAGAATCGAATAAAAAAAATAGTAATAAAGCATTTATCGGGCCGAGTATCAGATCCGTTGGTATAAAGATGATCCAGAGAATCAGAGGAGAGCAGAACTATATGATTTTAGGAAGATCAGTAAAGTTTTGAATCTGTGAATGTTGGGTTTTTTCTGTCCGAGGCTCCGGGACGATGTTCCTGGAAGTCGATCCACTGCGTGAAATCCCGATGAAGATCTTCAGCGTTGGAGATCGACGTCATCCGGCTGTATTAGGGGGGGGTTTGCACACGGATCCCGATGCCTGTGATGTGAAGTCATGGCAAATCCCACCCGTACGCTGGGACGCGTGCAGAGACGTCATCCATTAGATCGCCCAATCTAAATCAATTAGAAATGAAGCCCGGAGGTCACCGGGGTCAACGCCGGGATGAGGCCTTCATTATGAGCACAGCATATCTGATTTAATACACCTCTGGAATGGGAAGCCGCTCTGGGAATTCTGCGGATATTAAAGGTCAAAAGTCATCCAGCATGTGGGCCGAAGATAAAGTTTCTGTGAAACACTCATAAGATGGAAAGAGTTGCATAACACTCTACAATACGGCCTCATTCGTTACTATAAAGAAACAATGAGCAACACATACTTTAAAAATCGAATTGTTCATTCTTAGTTTACGGTTCATTAACCGTAAAAATGTATTTGTAGCCTAAATGTTCAAATTAACATTGATGAATGCTGTAGAAGTATTGTTGATCGTAAGTTCATAATGTAGTTAACTAATCTTAAAGTCCCCTGTAATCATTTTATTTCTTAAAACTCATTTTCATATGTAAACTCATTTAAATATGTCAACTTTCATCCCCAAAATGACATATTTAAACGTTTTTTCTTTGGAAAAAAATTTCTTCATGCCTTAAAATATCTTGAATGTAACTCAACACCCTTGCCTCATTAAGTATACGCGGTTCTATGAATATGCAAATTAGCCCCGCCTCTAATCTGATCTGATTGGTTACAAGGTAGTTTGTGACGTCAGAAACACCAGCAATTTCAAAGCGTGTTTTTGAGACTGTCTTTGGTTCACTGCAGTTTTAAGGAGAAAATACTCAGCAATGCTGTCGACTTATGAATTTACACATATTAAAAACACCACATAGACACATAAACAACATTAAAAGCCGGATTCCACACAGGGGGACTTTAAAAGTTTTGTAAAATGTTACCAATAAGTGCTTTCACTGTACATGCAGTTTGTGGTTTGCTTAATTATTGGTAAATGCCCTTTTTTTTGTAGATGTTCATTAATCGTGAATTTATATATCTCTAAAACTTACTTTAATTGCATCTAGATGTGACACCTTGGAAGCCGTCTGAAAGGTTCCAGATGGTAAATGGTCTTATTTTAGTGTCATTGATATATTATTATACACTGTAAAAAATATTATTACAGGAGTATGTTTTACAAGAACATACAATTTCAGTCTTTCTACTTCAAAATATCACATTTAATTCAATGTATTCTTGTTAATTTGTAATTATTGGGAGAAATTTAGCCTTTTCTGAGTGAAAAATAATTCCACATTGTCTGTTCAGTTCGATGCATCTGTTGACTCGAGTATGATTTGATGAAGAGTTTGCACAGTTTAAATCAGTGTTTTCTCCATCTCTCTTGCTGACATCCAGCACCGGGTCGCTGTAAACACTAGGTGGCGCTGTCGCATCACAGCACGCTCATGTGAAATCTGATTCTGACGGGAAGGTCATCGGAAGGTTCCGTGGATGTTGATGGATTTTCTTTGCTGTCAGAAATGTTTTGAGCAGACGACAAGGAAAAGGCCAGAGCACAAATCTCAGAAGACGGGTGTTGGGTGGGTGAGCGATGACAATTTGATTTAAAACTCATAAAATACATCATCAGAAAAGTAATTTGTGTTTTTTTGTGGTTATTAGGAACTTTATTAGAAAGGAAATTGATGACTGTGGGGGGAAAAAAGTTCACATTACTGTCAAAAAGTGTTTTAATAATAATAGATGAAGAAAAATGAGCTGTAGCAGTAGTGACTGGGGCAAGTTGTCACACTTTTTTTACTCCAGTAAATATATATATTTTTGAAAGTCAATTTCTGGTTTAAAAAAGTCATTTCCACTATTATTGCTAAGGACGATACTATATGGGGCATGTTGTCACATTTGAAATCTGCCATTTACAGCTTTTACAGGCTTTATAGCTGAAATACATAATTGTAAAATAATTATAAAATAGTTATTATACTGTAAAAAAACTAAAACAGTATCAGTATCTGCCTTTTTTTAAGTACAAGTTCAACTTGGCTGTAAAAGTCATTTTATCGTAAATAACTTATAAGTACAAGTTCAACTTGGTTGTAAAAGTCATTTTATCGTAAATAACTTATAAAAAAGTTGATATTGCTTAATTTATGAGTTAAAGTAATGTAAAGATAGGTTTTCATATAAAATAATTGTAAAGTAATTATAAAGCCCATAATTGAAATGAATAAACGGTATAAAATTACAATATTAAAAACACATGCAATAGCTTGTTCCGACCTTACACTTATGGAAAATGCACTGTGAACAATTTCACAGTTTCAGTTTAAATACCTTTTTATAACCGAAATATGATGTTATTGGAATTTTTGTTTAGTTCTCTTTTATTGCATTCATAACTCTCCAAAATGCATTATGTCTTGTTTTAAACTAGTGTATCCAAAATGGAAAAATCTTAGAGTTGCATGGTCACTAAACACAACTACTGGCAGTGTGTGTGTGTGTGTGTGTGTGTGTGTGTGTGAGATCATATGAGCAGTGATGTCATTATTAGGGCTGTACGGTGTGCAACAGCTTCCCGTCTCTTCATTACACACACACACACACACACACACACACACACACACACACCGTCTCCTCCCGTGTGTAACAGGACGCAAAAATCATATTAAAGATTCCTGGATTAAAGGTCACGCACCTGGCACCAAAAACGGGGATTTCTGCAGAGTTAAAATGTATAAAACACCTTATTTTTCTGTAGTAAATGTATAAAACACCTACTTAATCAGTAGTTCAGGGTTATACTTCCATAAACAAGCTCATAATTAAAATGTTTCTTCATTAATATAATACAATAAACACATATTCAGTGTTCATTGCTGCTATTAGTTTGATTGGACATGTTTCCAGTTACACTGTTTAACTTCACATTTGTCTATTTTCTTTAAAGCATGTTGTGTGAAAATAACAGTGAAGGCTTTCAACCCATAATTAACATGAACACCTTGAAATGTGGATCATAATGTTAATATGTACAATAGCCTATATATTAATGTGAAGTCAGAGTTTAATCACAGTATACTGAAGTGTATAGCGTCTAAAATAACCCACCTGGTTTTAATGGTGATTTAAGAATAATTGATCGTATCATAGCAGCTCATGTCTAAGTGTGTTAATTAAGCGTAATAAATAGTTTTTTTATCTGCTGCAAACTTCACATGAATTAGTTTTGACCCCATTTCCATTTTCTATTGTAAATACCGAGCCACGGTCAGCTAAAAGTGATAAATGAGGCTGATTTGAGCCTGGGAGATCTGGGACGAAGCGCATCGATACTGATGCTCTGTTTTCTATTTCAGTAAAGAATAATAGAAAAGAAATTATCAGTTAGATTTAAATAAAGAAGTAATAATACAATAAAATACACATTTTAATAAATACTCACATATTTTGTAAGCCAATTTCTTTGAAAGTTACACACACACCAAAAAAAAATGGGTAACACTTTATTTTACAGTGTCCTTGTTACAAATGTAACATGCCGTTACTTACTGGGAGATCTGGGACGAAGCGCATCGATACTGATGCTCTGTTTTCTATTTCAGTAAAGAATAATAGAAAAGAAATTATCAGTTAGATTTAAATAAAGAAGTAATAATACAATAAAATACACATTTTAATAAATACTCACATATTTTGTAAGCCAATTTCTTTGAAAGTTAGACACACACCAAAAAAAAATGGGTAACACTTTATTTTACAGTGTCCTTGTTACAAATGTAACATGCCGTTACTATAGTAATAACTGTAAATTATGCATAATTACATGCAACTAACAGATCACCCGAGGGTCTCACCGCAAACAGTCGCACTCTCAAACTCTTCTGTTGTTTTTATTTCCCAAACTTCTGATCCTCTGATTCCGCGCGCGCGCGCTCGTCGTTGTCGTCGTCGCGCGGTCAGATGATGAAAACTTCACGCGTTCATTCTCACTGATGGACCGTAAAAGTTAAAGAAGAATCCCGAAACTGAACTTTCTGAGTGATTCTCGCCTCAGACCCGCTGGTTCTCGTGAAGATCTTCGCTCGTGTTTTGATGGATGTTCGTGGGACGCGCTTCTGTTTTCTGGAGCCAGAAAGTTTCCAGTGAAGAAAGAGTTTGATCGTGTTTGAGCGAGTTTGGAGGTTTGCTTCACTCTTCAGAGCTGGTGAGTGATTTATATGCACGCGTGTGTTTAATGAGCATTTCAAATATTTGTGTTGTTGTAGTTATTGTTGATGTTTGAGTTGCATGTGGAAAGAATCACATCAACTTTTTTTTTCTTTTCTTTTTCTTTTTCTTTTCGGATGCACAAAACTGTTTCAAATGGAGTTATTTTGGAGGGAAATTGTGGAGATGGACTATAGAATAGAATAGAGCCGCTTTTCGGCTCTTCTTTGACTCCTTACACTGGAATCTCAAACATTCTCCTGCAATTTGATCCATATGGGGGAAGATGTGATCAGAAGGTGCCAGGCGCCGATCCCGAACACATCCACTCATCCAGGCGTGTTACACACAGCCTCGTGCATTAGATCACTCACACATAGTCCAGTCATCTGAGTGCATATGCATTTTAATTTCCTTCTGAAGTTTTAAAGTTTAAGCAGATTTTATTGTGAGGGGGGGAAAATGTGCTTTAGTTTAAAAACAGATATTTGTGGCATTAAAACAGTCATCGGTTGTAGAAACCAGCTTAAGTAAATAGTATAATAGAGTATATCTTGCGAGTGAAGGATATGAATGAGACAGAAGTTCAGACGCTGCACAAGCTGTTGAGAGCTGAAAGACCTGATGTTTGCTCTTCAGACACTCTTTTTCTTTTCTCTGTTTACTGTCTGCTTTCTCCTCCTGAAATACTTACAATCAATTTCTGTGATCCGTCTCGGCCGTTACGGCGCGAGGATCCACTGATAAAACGTGCAATTCACTAGAAAAGGAGAGGAAAAACTCTGAGATGTAGAAGACGAGGAGAAATAACAGCCTCTAATTGGCCCATTTAAATCCTGGAGGAAAAGCAAAAAGCATTTGGAGGGAGTGAGTTCACATCCATTAGCATGAGAAAACAGTTTTAGTGCATTTGCCATTGTGCGCGATGAAGAGTTCTAGCAGTCAGGATAAAGAGGTTGAAAAGGATGTGAAAGAACGACGGGCCCATTCAGGATTATTCAGGTCCGGCCGAGCTGACGGTCACCGGGGCCCCGGGGCCACAGGGGCCTCTTTCATCTCCCCCGGAGCCTTTTTCACACGTCCCGCTCTCTCAGGGTCCGTCAGCCCTTTTCTTATCCTTCTCATTGGAGAAGAATTTAATGAAGCCAATGGTGCGAAAGCAGAGGAGCTGAAAATACCGGAGGGCGCATGGAGGGCCTGAATGGAAACTGAGTAAAACTCCCCGCAGAGACGATTCAGAAGTTAAGACAAGAGAGAGAGAGAGAGAGTCCGCTTTCAGCTCAACACATCCTTACCAATTAACACAGAGAAAAAAAGCCTCACCGATTCCAGGTGAACAAACCCACAACGATCAGCGAATAATCACTGAATAAAGCTGTTTTTAGCTCACGCCAGGAAAATATGTGCCAGATGTCTGGAATCATGCACATAGTCTCAGGCTATTTGTGGAGGAATTTCGGGGACAATTTCCAAACTTAACATAATGATTTAGGGTAATTAATGTAGAAGAGAAACATTAGTTAGAAAAAAGACCACGGTGGAATTTTCCTGCGTTTCTCTCGAGGCTTTTCCACACTAAATAAAAAAGTGGCGTTTGGAAAGTGCTTTGTTTTGGAGTATGAGTTGAAGTTTGATGAGCATAAACGTTTAAAAGCTGCTCTGAAGGACTTTTCCTCGGTCGGGATTGTCTCAAGGCTCTTTAAGACCGCAGGGAACTCTCTTGTTTGTCTTGCTAAGACTCCAGAGCACAATAGGCTTTCTCACAGGAGTATATAAGGTCAGTCCGCTGTCAATAGGTCAAGAAATCCGAGGGAAGTCGAGCTCCTCAGAAGTTCCTCCATTGTGAGTCGCTGACCCCTGAAAACGTGTGCTGTGTTATTCTGAGCGCAGTCTGGACAAAAGAGACTGCCGGAGTTTTATTATCTTCTTATTGTTATACCTGACTGTCAAAAACACATTATTTGCTGACGATATGTTTCCTCACATTATGGGTTATAAATGCCTCTAGCTGATCGTTTGCAGTTGCATTGTGCCATTAGTGCAAACTACAAATAGTTTAACTTTTAACAATGTGATTTAGTCCATTGGATCAGTTGCAGTCTGTCTATCATTGAACCTGTGAATCTGCACTCTACTGTGTGTTCCTTCATTAACCAATCAGATCGCAGGGTTACCGCCCTTTATCACGAAACTGACTGTGTAGAAGTGGATCTTGTGATTTCATGATTGATCACTACTGTCTGTCTCCTAATTAGAAAAACTCTCAAGCAACATAATAACTTGAGGCTTCCCTCCACAAACTGTTCCAGCGCGTCTCTATCGGTTCTGTTTTACGACCCAAGACAACATTAAACCCGTAACCTGCATTTAATGTCGTCTGGCTCGTAACTGCAGATTTATTTGTGGTGTTTGAGGATGAGGCGTCACACAATCTGCCCATGTTAACATGTGTCTAAATATTATATTACATTATATTATCTCTATATAATTACATTACACTATCTCTATATATTAATTTTTTTTTGAGATTTATATTATTATTTTTACTTAATATATTAAATACTTACTTATATTATATATATATTAACATATAGCTAGAACAGCAAAATATAAAATAAATAAATAGTTGAATTTTATATTATATAATATTATTATTTTACATTACTCTTCATCTGGTGATCCCTCTATTTTCATACTATCCACCGTAATTCCAAAAATGACCTTTTCCTACACAGGTTTCCAAATGTTGAGCCAGAAGTTGATTTTAGCTCAAACAAACAGATGAATGTGTGTGTGTGTGTGTGTGTGTGTGTGTGTGTGTGTGTGTGTGTGTGTGTGTGTATATATATATATATATATATATATAGCTAGAATAGCAAAATACAAAATAAATAAATAGTTAATTTTATATTATATTATATTATTATTTTACATTATTTTATATACTAGTTCTTTTTACTAATATATATATATATATGAGTACTTATTTTTTTTATAATTTACAGTATATAAAAAAATTATATATATATGTGTGTGTGTGTGTGTGTGTGTGTGTGTGTATATATATATAGCTAAAATAGCAAAATACTAAATAAATAAATACTTGAATTTTAAGTTATTAATACATTTTTCAAACATATATTTTGCTATTCGAGATTTGCATGATTTAGCTGCTGTTTGTTTCTGCTCTCTGACGTTATCAGAACAGACCTGAGATGCAGTTTTTGAGGTTGAGACGTTTGAGAACCTCTGTCCAAAATCATGTGATATTTCATGATATTTCAATGATGATGTTTAACAGCCTGAATGGAGATCCATCTCAGAGAAAGCTGTCAGCGTGAGAACCTGAGGCTAGTGAGATGTTTCTCTCCTCTCCGTCCTGGAGAAGGGCGTCGAGAGCTTCAGCACGAGCTCTGTGACCTGTCAGTGTGAATCCGCTGCTCATGTAAACTGCATCGCTCGCTCTGATTCCCGCTTGTGTTCGCTCAGAATCAGAGTGGATGTTGCTGAGATTTCCTCAACGGCACACTTGGTTTTTACAGTCTGTGCCGCTGCGGTTGTGGGGTTTTCTTTGGTGAATCCTCAAGGGAAGTGCTATGAAATCATGCATCCCTGTTTTAGCATTTTAGTATCTTAAGCATCCAAGACACTAGATGTTAAGCTATTGATATTCAGACTAAATTGTGCTTCAAAACTCCTGCTGTACACATACAGTATATCCACTTATTTAATTTAAATCCCCAGAAATATTTGGTGACACTTTATTTTACAGTGTCCTTGTTACATATGTTACATGTACTTACCATAGTAACAGTAAATTATGCATAATAACATGCAACTAACCCTCAACCAAAACCTAATCCTATTGGTTGAGCTAAACTGGTATTATCTAATTGTGTAGTTAAATTTAACAACTGACAGATATTCAACATAATTCCTCTGTGAGACAGTCTAACAGAAGGACGGACAAAACCAGTCAAATATCAACTGAGTTCTTATATTTTATTACCATTTTCTAAACTACAGCGAATAAACTGTGATAATGTGAGAAATGTTGAATATGTCTGAATAAGTTTAGGTTTGACTGTATATCTGCTTTTTCCAGTCCTTAATCCTGCCTTCCATATCTCTTCCATATTGATTTATGTTGCAGTGCAAAGCATTGTGTGTCAATATTTTATCTAATTTGAAGTAATTATCATATAAATATTTGGGTAGCACTTTATTTTAGTGTCCTTGTTACATATGATACATGTACTTACCATAGTATGCAGAATTACATTAAACGCTCAACCAAACCCTAACCCTATAGTAAGTACATGTAGTTGCTTAATATTACTCAGTACTTAAATATATAATTACACTGTAATAATGACACCTTAAAATAAAGTGTCACCAAATATTTTTCTAGCATTTTACTATCCAAGCATATAAGACACTAGATGTTAAGCTGTGGATATTCAGACTAAAGTGTGAGTGAAACCCCTCCGCTAAACACATAGAGTATATCAACTCATTTACTTTAAATCCCAAACTACATTTTTCAAGCATTTTATCATCTAAGCGTCTTAACTTCTACTGAAGAACTGAAATCGAACGGGCTAATTCAACAACCAGCTGGAAACTCCAGGAAAAAAAAAGATCCTGCAGAAAATCCTTCATCAACCAGAGACAATCACGCATCAAGCAGCGTCTAATTACGGAGAATGAAATCAGAGGATCTCTGTCTCCTGAAAGGCCATCACACGCCACGAGACGCTTTGAAATCAAAGATCTGCCGGCCGCTGGGAGCAGGAGATGCTCGGCCCGCTATGAAATGTGAAGGGTATCCGTAGACCCTAACCCTATAGTAAGTACATGTAGTTGCTTAATATTACTCAGTACTTAAATATATAATTACACTGTAATAATGACACCTTAAAATAAAGTGTCACCAAATATTTTTCTAGCATTTTACTATCCAAGCATATAAGACACTAGATGTTAAGCTGTGGATATTCAGACTAAAGTGTGAGTGAAACCCCTACGCTAAACACATAGAGTATATCAACTCATTTACTTTAAATCCCAAACAATATTTTTCAAGCATTTTATCATCTAAGCGTCTTAACTTCTACTGAAGAACTGAAATCGAACGGGCTAATTCAACAACCAGCTGGAAACTCCAGGAAAAAAAAAGATCCTGCAGAAAATCCTTCATCAACCAGAGACAATCACGCATCAAGCAGCGTTAATTACGGAGATGAAATCAGAGGATCTCTGTCTCCTGAAAGGCCATCACACGCCACGAGACGCTTTGAAATCAAAGATCTGCCGGCCGCTGGGAGCAGGAGATGCTCGGCCCGCTATGAAATGTGAAGGGTATCCGTAGCGCCTCTTGGCTGGCTTTGATTCGGGACTTAATGAATTCCTGAAGGGATGCAGTAACCGGATGATACTCCTTTAATACCTAAAGAACTTTTGACAGCAGAGAGCCGTGGGTTTATGCGCAGTCATACAGACGGATCATCATCGCTTTCGTTTGCTGATGGATTCGTACATGTTTCAGACAAATGCCTGATAGCAGAGAATCCCTGGCGGTTTCGCAAGCGCTGGCTCGTGGCCTAGCGCCGGTTCAGACGTGTTCAACAGCTCCGGACACGCAGCGCTCATCTTCATAATTATTGCAACACAGACAGTCTTCTGTGACTTATTTGTCTTTGCGTTGGGGAACGTTTGCTCACATCAGGTCCGTGTGACACTTTTAATGACAGACTGAAGGATGGACTGAACTCTATGGCCTGGTTTCACAGACAAGGCTTAGATTAAGCCAGGATTAGGCTTTAGTTCAATTAGGGCATTTAAGTCGTTTTTATGAACGTGCCTTAGAAAAAAACATTACTGATGTGCAATCTTGAGACTAAACAGTGACACTGACTTATTCTAAGATATACCAGCATTCAGTTAAAGTCCCCCTGTGGTGAAAATCAAGCTTTTAATGTTGTTTATGTGTCTATGTGGTGTTTTTAATATGCTTTTAATGTGCTAATAAGTCGACAGCATTGCTGAGTATTTCCTCCTTAAAACTGCAGTGAACCAAAGACAGTCTCAAAAACACGCTTTGAAATCGCTGGTGTTTCTGACGTCACAAACTACCTTGTAACCAATCAGATCAACGTGTAATCGTCAACCAGTGGATCTCTGAGCTGAGTGAGTGAGTGGAGGCGGGGCTCATTTGCATATTCATAGAACCGCGAATACTAAATGAGGCGAGGTGTCGAGTTACTTCAAGATATTTTAACGCATGAAGAATTTTTATTCAAGGAAAAAACGTTTAAATGTGTCATTTTGGTGATCAAAGATGAGGGATAAAGTTATTGACTTTAAAACAACTCAAACATGCATTTTAGTCAGGGACTCGCTTAAGCCTTGTCTGTGAAACCCAGGGCAAATGTTAGGCCTTTGCAATGACACAGGGTTAAAGGTCAAGACCTGGTTGAGTTAGCTGGTTCTTCTTAATCATGTCTGTATCCACATTTGCTGTCAACTTTGCGTTAGGCGTTCTTTTAAATCAGATTTGCAGATTATTTGCAAACTCTCGGCAGCTTTCTTTCCAGAAAGACACTGCTGTCTCAACACTAAAAGCTGTTATTATAACTACCAATGTAAGTGGTTGTAAACGCTAGAAGAGCTCAATAACAGAACAGAGAGGACGTTTACATTACAGTCCTGGTGTCAAACCGCAAGTGTCTCCTAAAAACACCAAATGGCCGGTGGATCAAAGCGTGCTGTTAAACAAAACTGAAGACGCCGCTTTTAAAGGCGGTGGGATCTCGGCACAAGTCAAGTCTCCTTCATTTATACAGTGCTTTTAACTATATAGACTGTTTCAAAGCAGCTTTACAGTGATAATAGGAGATTACAGTAACTGATTGTTTAGGCTTTACAGCAGCTCTAGTATAAAGTTATTGTCCAGCTAAAGTTAGTTTTTGATTGATTCACTTCCGTTGCTTTAGTTATTAACTTAGCGGCCGCTAACATGACTACGTTTTAACTAATTCGCACGACAACAGTGTTTAGTGGCTCGAGAACGCAAACCTTGAAGTAGTTTCCAAGGTGCAAGCGTTGAAACACTTTGAAAACGTGAGATGTAATCGCTTTGTGGGCTGATTTCGGGAGGCAGGAGGAATCCTCCTGATCGGGACTTCTGAACATCTGTTCGGCATTGGTCACACCAGCGGAGATGGTCCACAGGATATTGCACTTCTCAGCGGGGGGTGTGATCTGACTATCACCTAAACTCACACACGTCCATTACTGAAACACACCATTAGCGCTGAAACCTCCGTCCCATCCGGACTCACACGACTCCCTGCTGTCTTATATCAAACGCTGGGACTTTTAAGGGAGGCATGAGCTGTGAACATGCTGTTTGTATCTCCAGCGATATCTCCTCGTGTCTGCGACTGAACTCCACTCACTTATGAGTAATATTCCCTGGAATTTGCTGGAATTATTATCCTGATGGACTCAAGCTTGTTAAGTCAGTGAGGAATGCAATAGTCTGTTGAAACGACACTGAATTGGCGGCTCTGATGTGTCATGTGGTTCGTTTAAAATTAAAAAAAAATTCTTTCGAAACCTCAAGAATGATTATTGTCAAATGTTGGGTCAGAAGTGAGTGACTGTGAAAGCTTTAAAGAGTCGAAATCATTCACTTTTAACGTATAAAATTGAAAACTTTAGACATATTCAATTTGATGCTCTTCTGACCCAACGTTTCACAAAAATATGTTTTATATATAAATAATTTTAACAAAATATAAACATCAAAATAAAATATTTACACATAAAATATGTATTTGTTTTTAGCTTATATAAATGTTTTATGTTTATATTTTTGTAATTATGTTTATATATAAAACATTTTTGTGAAACGTTGGCCGTTGGGTCAGAAGTGAGCAAGTGATTTGTTTTTGGAGTTAGTGTTAATGAATCATAAATATATACATGATGGATTTGATAGACTTTGCAAATCTGATCATTTTTTTCTTTTAAAACTCGTAAAAAAGTATTGCTTTATATATATATATATATATATATATATATATATATATATATATAC
>FLSR01000169.1:32497-61075 GCA_900092035.1 Leuciscus waleckii
CTTTTTTCACAGATTGATGAAGGAATTTGGTGGCCTGCCATTGTAAAGAAAAGAAAATCCATGATTTGTTGAAGAAAGGAAGGGGAAAAATAGGCCACACAGTGGCAACAAGACAGTTGAATGGCATAATTTATAGAGTGTGATTTTCACTGGTACATGATTAATATGATTCATTTTTAACTGCAGGGAGAAATTATGGAGGAGATTTAAGTGAAAGTAGAATTTGAGATCATCCGTCTTAGCTCTAACTTTGTTTGATTGAAGTAAGAAGTGCCATTGATGGTATCAGATGGAAATATCATTGCTCTTTGGTTGCATTTCCACTGCAGGTTTTGATGCCCAATTATGATTTGTTGACTATATCAGATGTTTTGACGACCAGCTTACATCACTTTTCAAAAGTGACCCATATCGGATATCTGCATTTACACTATACACTTGCCCAAACACCCTAAGATACACATACTGACCCGGAAAAGCTTAGTCTGAAACGGAAGTAAATGTGATTTTGCAATGAAAATACAAGCTTTTGCTTTCCGCACCATCTTTAGAGGTCAGCAAAGCATTGGGTTTAGTCCTCGTCCTATATTGCGCCATTGAAACGAGTCATGTGATCGTTTTGTTGACGTAAAATACCCCACCGTCGCTTTTTCCATGACGTCTGACTCGGGAATATCCGATCTATCCGCTTACATGGCAGACGCAAATGCACCCATCCGATTCATATCAGATTTATTCCACGTGAACGAGGCTCGAATCCGATCTGAGGATATCAGAATCCAGATGCTGTTTTCCTGGATGGGTCACATCCGATCTGTGCCACATAATTGGGTCACTTGAACCATTTGTCGGGTATATTTGATCAAACTATGATCAAATATACTAGGGATGCACGATATATCGGTTGCCATATCGGTATCGGCCCATATCGGTTCATTTTTAATGTTATCGTTATCGGCCCAGTAAGAAAATTTGGCCGATATATTAAAGCCGATAAATAATGTATTAATTCCTTCAGCTGAGACTCTTCAGATGAGCACTGTTCAACATTATGCTTTTGAATAGCTTGAAATATGATGGGAATCACTTTAAAAAAGGAAAATACGGTAATGTGCAACATGAGCAGCGCAAGTCTGTCATATCAGCTACATCAAATTATAATGAGAACATCATAATTGTGCGTTTGGGACATGGCTTTTAATGGTGAGACTTATGTTTTTGTATCAGGCTCTCAAAAATGATTTAAAAAATTTGGATTTTAGGTTTATCGGCAAATATATCGGTTATCGGCTTTCAAATATAAAGAATCATCGGTTATCGGTATCGGCCAAAATGTTCATATCGGTGCATCCTTAAAATATACAGATGTTTCTCCTCTGATTTCTTAGGAAAAACACAAATTGGTGACATATAGTAAGAGTTGTGGACAGTACAGCTCACGATGAGAAATTTGAGCACCTTTTGAGACATTGTTGAGAACTCTTTTGAAACTCTAGAGGAGACAAGTTAGATCAGAATATTAATGAATACTATAACACTAAAAAATAACACTGGCCTCAACTTTTTCTTTACTGTCAAGCCATGTCATCGGGTCTTCAAATACATTTCAAGTCAATTTCCTCTCGTTTCTGTATAAGAGAACAAACATACTTTCATGATTATATACCATGGTACTGAAAGATGGTATTATAGTCTTCTCACACTCAGATCTGTTATGGACGTTCACAAACTTTCACTAGCTTTGGGGTCGACAAAGTTGTCCAAGAGGAAAGAGTATGGTAGTAGAAGAGAGCGAGCGTGTTTAAAACACGTCTGTAGACGAGTGATAAAAGTTGTCTGTAATGAGGCCGAAAGAGCTTGTTCTTACCTCCAGAGTATAAGTGTGATGAATTAGTTAAAAAGGCAGTGGCAGCGATGGACTTCTGAGATGTTGGTAGAGCGCCACCTTTGAAATGGTGATTTTGGTTGCTGATTAATGGAAGACTTTGGTGGCCTGCCATTATTGAAAATGGTCATTAATTGTGAATCAAAGAATGGCATGAAATTGGGACATTTGTGATAGCGATATGAACAATGTTTATTTCTGGTGTTCTGAATGAATATTGAGCAGGGTAGTAACAGGTAGTTTTGACTTGAGATGAAAACACTTTTTTAGCAGACGATCACGGCAAACCACAGATCACAATGTGTGAGCGCTTCAAAATCTACATTTAAAGAAGCCCTATGCTTTCTTCAGTGTGTAATGTCGCTGTTTGAGCATTAAAAAGCTCTGCAAAGTCCCTGAAACGCCTCCATTGTTGTCTTGAGTTTTCTTCTTGGAACGTCACAATATTCCTCATTTAAATAATTCATACGCAGAATAAATATTTTCGCTTATTTGAAACTGTAGAGGAGACACATGTGAGAGACATTAGACCTCTCTGTCTGCTCAAATGTAATCCTACAAATGCCAAATTTAGATTTAAACACAATTAAAATTATTTTTTTTATATTTTTGCAACTTAATCGGTGTTGGTATTGTTAACTAAAACGTATTAAAAAGTAGTTTTTAGTAATTTAAATAGAGATGAAATAAAATATAAATATTAGATGAAAAAATGTAAACAAAAAAATATATAAATGTTGCTTTGGCAACTACCAAAAAAAAAAAAAAAGCTATGAAAAAATAAAAAAAAAAAAAAAACTACTAAGCTATGTAGAAATAAAAAAATAAAAAAAACTACTAAAAATGATGAAAGCATATAACAACCTTACTAAAATTTTAAATAAAAATGTCACCTCAACCACCACAAATACCAGATCAGAACGGCTGAGGCTTCAAAATATTTTCTGAATGTCTTTTGGAAATTTTCATAGTATCTTTTTTATAAAAATTTTTACTCAACGTCAAGAAAAACGTCAATGCGCCCCCAGTGGCCAGACTTAACACTACATGCTAATTGTTCGCCAAGAACTACACAAATATGTATTTTCTTTCATTGCTTTATAATATCGAGCCTCTAAATGGACATGGTGAAGAGCAAAAAAATTAGATGGAAGAAAAAATTATTTGACAATGCTTTTGTGTTCCCCCGGAAACTTTGCATTCAAAGAACCAAAAATTTTTGCGAGCGAACAAAAACGTCTTTTGCGAGTGTGCGCAAAGGTTTTGCAAGCAAACACAAAGTTTTTCGGGGTAACGCAAACATTTAGCGAAGCGAATGCAAATGTTTTTTCGTCATTCTAAACATTTATGACTTACTTTTCTTCGGCGAAACACACACACACACACACATATATTTGTCTCAATGTTTTATTTTTGTCCATGCAATGTTGTTTGGACCCCAGTGTTGTTCAAAATATATTTTGTGTTATAGAGAGAAAATGATAAATGAGTAAATGTAGTCACCTATTCCTTTAACAAGCTTAACCGGTAATGACTTCCTCAACCAGATTCAGCAGATTCGGCCGGTGTTTTGATTGGTAGATGAGCACCAAACCAGCAAGTCTGAATGTATAGACTGTTCCCAGCTGTTTGCTGGTCTCGAATTACGGTCCGAACTCCAAATAAACGTGCGCCAGTTTAATAGCCGTACAGTCGCGGGCGTTCAGGAAAGAGCCTCAGCTGTTCGCTAGCGCTCAGCGACAGAGCAATTACTTATCGCTTTAATCCGGTTTATTATCCCGGCCCGCAGACTCTGATAAGTGAATATGCAGCGAGACGAGGTCCTTGAACCCGGGATCACATTCCCTCGAGCCCGGCGTCGAACGCTTTTAATATACGGTCCCGTTTGGCGGCTTTACGGTTGTGGAGTTTACAACAGGCCGCGGTGCCGTTGTCACCTAAGTCATGCCCCCGCGAAGCGCCGCTATTAAACCCCTCTCTGTTTTATTCCCCTGTCCGCCGTTATTTATCCACAACAGTTTCCTCTCTATCGGAGAACATGGCTAATGCAGACTTTTAATATGTTATTTACACATAAAAAAACAAGCTATTTGTGTGAGGAGGGGAAAATAAATGGGCCGCCGCTCCCCTCGGCTCCGTTATATCTGAGTTTAACAATCTGGATTGCTAATAGAACCATTTATCACGAGCGCCGGTCATTTGTTTTATGTTAGGGGCCCGGGGCCCGCTCTCACAGACCTCTATGGAAATGTGACCGTGTATTATGAACCCCGAGCGCGAATCACCTGATTTAAAAGGGAAAACAATGCATGTATTCAATTATAATGCGACCAGGTGTCTGTGCGCCTCTGCGGTGTGTTTTACCGGACGGGTGTTGCGTGGGGGTTACAAACACATTCAGGATTTGAGGGAAAGCTTCACAATAAGCATTAGTTAATGCATTAGATGAACTAACAATAAGCAATGTATATTTTTACAGCAGTGTATTCATTGTTACGGTTCTAATTTTGGTTACACTTTATTTTAAGGTGTCAGTGTTACAGAGTAATTATATATTTAAGTACTGAGTAATATTTAGCAACTACATGTACTTACTATAGGTTTGGTTGAGGGTTAGTTGCATGTAATTATGCATCATTTACTGTTATTACTATGGTAAGCACATGTAACATGTAACAAGGACACTGTAAAATAAAGTGTCACCCTAATTCTGAATGCTTTTGAAATATTGGTCATTATTGCTATATATTGTCATTGCAATATATATATATATTGCACTTATTCTCACAGTATTTGTGCATGACGACCTTGGCAAACTGTGGAGTCTGAATGCGCTTTGCACAGCGCAGCATGTTGCCTTTTGTTAATGCATTCAAATGAAGCATGCATGCATGCATTTTGAAAAATGGCAATAAGGAGCAGCTTTTTCCAGTGTTTTGTATTCATCTGAATTGCAGATTTTACTCTGGTATATTCATTCTTTAATAGTGCAATTATTCTTTTTGCAGGAGTGAGATTGCAAAGTTTGGTGCAAAATATTACGCAATATATAGAATAAATAAAAAAAATCAATGTTTGTGCGTGTATCTCCGGCTAGCGGAGCAGCTGAGGTTTCTCTGAGGCCTGTGGGTAATGACTTGATTAACTGGAATCAGTGACTCACGACATACATCATGGTGAAAGTGAGTTTGTCGTGTTGTGAGGTGATTGATGGCCACGCTAAGCGCCGCTGCCGTGTTTTCTGCTGAGTCGGGTCAGTCCTGAGGGAACCGGGAGGCAGGATGCTTAACATCTTTACAGCCGCCACACACACACACACACACACACACACACACACACACACACACACACAATACGGGGTCAAACGCAAATACAGTACGCTTAAACGCAGATTTTTGTGCATGCAAACATTGCTCGATTGAGTTATGCCGACTTGACCGTGAGATTGAGCGAACGTATACACTGTCAAAAAAGATTTTTCGAAGATGTAAATAATACAAAGATAAAAAAAATGTCATGTTAATTTAATGTGAAATTCTTTGTCAAATTTACCAGTGAAAATGGTTTCTGCACCAGTTTCCTTTTCCAGTGCAGTTCATCTTCTTAAAATGGCATCTTTTTGATTAATATAACCATTTAAAAACATGCCTTATCTGAAATCACGCGCTTCACGCATCCCACATCCCACATCCCACATCCCACATCGCATTTTCTGTTGAGGCACGGCTGCATTATTCAAACGCAGCTGGTTTTATATACGAGAACTAGGGCTGGATGGATGGTCGTGTAAATAGTTTTTTAAGAGAGGCCGGTTACGATAAGGACAGTTTCCTTTATCAACGGGATGAAGTGTTTGCGGCGACAGTGAATAATTGACGGTCTCTCCGTAACCCCAGGGGTCAGAGCGCTGGCAGAGAAAAATGTGTCCGGAACGGCTCCTCGTCCACGACTGCGAGAGGACGTCCACTAATCTTCCTGAGGAGGGGATTTTCTTCTCTCTCTTCTTTCCTTCCTTCTCTCGTTCATTCTAAATGAGTCTCTCACAGGGCGGCTTTACAGGCCTATGGAGGTCTCTCTCTCTCTCTCTCTCTCTCTCTCTCTCTCTCTCTCTCTCTCTCTCTTTCCTTCTTTCTCTCTTTCATTCTAAATGAGTCTCTCACAGGATGGCTTTACAGGCCTACGGAGGTCTCTCTCTCTCTCTCTCTCTCTCTCTCTCTCTCTCTCTCTCTCTCTCTCTCTCCCCATCTCTCTCTCTCTCTATCTCTCCATCTCTCTCTCTCTACCGCTCTCTCTCTCTCTCTCTCCATCTCTCTCTCTCTCTCTCTCTCTATATACCTTTCTCTCTCTCTCTCTCTATACCTTTCTTTCTCTCTTTCTTCAAGATAGTGTGAAGCTTTACTGTGTTTATATGCAGAAAGCAGAAACTGCTGTAGGTTTGGATTCAGATATTAACTGGAGTGACAGGAACAGAATTACAATTACAAATATTTTAGAATTACAATTCAAAGAAACGTGCCTCATGCAATGCATTCTGTGAAATGAAGTGAACTTCCAAACTTGGTAAACGATCTATCTATCTATATCGTTCTAGCTATCGATCATCCATCCATCCATCCATCGTTTATCCTTGTATATAGCCATCCATCGCCTTGACAAACTTTCCTTTTCTACCTAAAAAATACCGTTTTTGACTGATTCTGATTTAAATTCAGGAAAATGGCATTTAAAATGCATTAAAATGTAATTCTAAATCAAACACATCTGCGTCACTCATGTGATGTTTCAGGTTTTTGTTTGTGTCCCCAACTTGGATTCGCTGTGCACATTTTCCTTACAAATAGTACCATGGACATTACCATGTAAACCACAGTATTACCATGTTTTTTTTTGTTTGTTTTTTCTGGAAGTGTACATTAGTGGCCATTAGAGTTAATCCAGAATAAAGGCGTTTTTTCCCTGTCTCATGAACAGCTCCATATGCACGTAATGAGAGCGACGCCGCCGTAACAAAGATGCCAATTATTTCCATTTTTTGCCCACATGGAAGCAGTTTTGTGCGCGGCAGTAATGGCTCTGCAGGTTACATACATTTTGTAAACATTTAGCTTGATGGCTTTGTGCGATTCGCGTCTCTTTAATCTGAGATTTCATTTGGGGCCCAGAAAAAGAGAGAAAGATTAGATATACACACTCCAAGCCGCTCGCCCGCACATTTCGGAGTCTATTTATAGAGGGCCGTGCTGATTGCCGGATAAAAATCAACTTCAGATACACAAGGGCTTCTTTTTTCCTCCCCTTCTTTTTCTTTAGCGAGAAAGAAAGAGCTTGTTTCAGTCATTAAAAGAGACTCGGGCGAGCCCAGAAATCACAAGAAAGAAAAAGAGGAAAAAGTCCAGCCTTATATCAAACACTGCACTTAAACCGCAAGGGTTTTATACATTATATATCAGAGAGCATGCCACGTTTTTATCCACTGAAATAATTAAAACGCCGGAGAGATTGAAGAGTTTTCACACACTTTCCATCGAACACATGTTGTTTAGGGATGGCGTGATGTTATTATGACCTCACAGGGTTTGGCTGCATTATAATAATGCGATACAGCCAAGAATGAAGAAAGATGCGAGCAAAAACCAGATGTGCTCGATGAAACACTGCAATTAAGTGTATCTGATATTCTTTGTTGCGTTGGAACGGGGGATTCATGCATCAAAGGCTTCGGTCGGAGTGATTGTGAGCTTTCGGGAGACTGTCTGGAGACATCAATCTCACCCCAGACAAGAGTTGCCCAAAAACAACATGCCCAATTCCTGCCCATTTACAAGTGTTGGAGAGATATATGAACGCTTGGGGGGATTTCGATGTTCGCAGCATGGATCTATTTATCCCTCTCTGCCTTGTTTTCCCCAACTGTAAATGCACTGCTCTCCTCGGAGACGCCTCCACCTCTGGGATTTGATGGGATTTAGGAGCACAGACTCCATCCCTGAAGATCTCCAGTCCTTCATCTCCTGTATTCCCAACAGAAGCCGCTCTGTGGGAATTTGGCCGTGACACTGTTTACAGGCCCGTTTCTGTGTGACACGAAATATTGCAACTTCTAGCCGTAACTCATCAGTGCTGCATATATTTAATAAAAAAAAAACAGTAAAAATTGCGAGATATTATTGCAATTCAAAAGAACTGTTTTCTATTTTGAATATAGTTATATATTCCTGTGATCAAAGCTGAATTTTCAGCATCATTACTCCACTCTTCAGTGTCACATGACTGATCTTGGCTTAACATGGTAAAAATATTGATTAGAACACATTGAGGACCAAACCTGTAGAAATGTAAAAAATAAATACATATATAGCTAAATAAATAAAATGTAATATGAAAATAAATAAAGGAATAAATGACTTGATAAAACAAATAATATATATTTTTTATTAAAATGTAATCCTGAATACATTTTTGTATTATACCTTTCCTTAATTTATTATTTTCTGTATTCATTTTTACATTTATTTATTTTCTTTGTAAGTGTTTTTTAAATGTATTTCTATATTTATTTATAGTTATATTTATTTTTAAATTTATTTAAGCGTTGATTTATTTTTATATTTATTTATTCCCGCATGTATTTATTTCCAGATTTATTCATTTATGCATTTATTTATTTATTTATTTTATTCCAATGCGCAACACAGAAACAAGGGAGCCGGCCCTTGCATTAAGACTAAAACCATTTAAAAAAATTGTTACTTAAATATAATTAACATGAGTTAACATTTCTCATTTTCATTTAGTTCAACTTGATTTACTTTATTATATTATATTATATTATATCATATTTCAATTAGTTTGATCAATTAGTTTGATGTTGTTTTGTTGTGAACTAAAGTAGGGCACCATATAGAAAAAAACATATTCTTATTTCTTAATTGTTTCTCCTATAGACAGCAGTGAGATACAGTAAATAGGCCATTTTGTTGAAGTCTCTTCTTCTCATCTGTTCTCTTGAGAAAAACACCCCAGAAATCTCATGTGTGTCTCCTTTAGAGTTTCAGATAAGGGACCCTATCTTACACCCTGCGCAATGCAGCGCCAAGCGCGACGCAAGTGTGTTCTGCTAGTTTCAGCCCGACGCAATTATCATTTTCACGTCCAGCGCCACGTTGTTTAAATAGCAAATGCATTTGTGCCCATGGGCTGCTGGTCTGAGAACGAGGTGTGTGTTCTGGCGCATTGTTGGAGCGTTGCTATTTTGAGGCAACAGAAATAGACTGAGCCATTGACCGACTGAAACCTGGTCTAAAGTCAATGGCGCAATATTTTTTATTGTTATTTAAAGAGCGCGTTAGTAATGTGCGCCTATAGGCGGGTCCACAACGAGCACACACTCTGCTTATTACACACACAGCAGCACAAACATGACAAATATTTCAAATAAATGTATAATAAATTACAATGTAAAAGATTATTATTGTGTACATAAAGATATGGTGAATCCGGCTTGTCCCGTAGACCTCGCGCACGAGCAGATCCGTTTGCGCTCTGGAGACGCGTTCGGTCTTTCCACTATCAAACTCCGTCATGTAATAGCGAATCTGCCATAACACGAGCGCAACTGGCATTTAAAGGGAATGGGAGATGATGAGACTCTGACGCACGTAAATCCCAAAACACACCTATTACTCATTATGAGAATAGAGACAACCCTTTTAGACGATGCGCCGGGAGCGCCGATCATTTTTCCCATCGTTAAACTAGCAAAAGTGGATTCTGAGGCCCTCAGTGCACTTGCACCATGTGCTTTAGACCATGCGCTTATATCGTTAAAATAGGGCCCAAGATTTCAGCCATGCAAAATCCAGAGTCTGCAATTAAAAGTCTGAATATGATCTCAAACATTTCTCACCAAATGATCTGAACTGCTCTCCACATTCATTGTATAGCTCTCTACCTTTAGTGCATGAAGACTATTGTGTCGTATTTCTCCTCAGGTAGTATTTTAGGAGAAAGTTGGTGCTTGACTGGATCTCCTTTAAATCTGAAGAGCTGTGAAGAGCAGTATCTGGTCACAGCTGTATGATATCTGCTATGTCTTCATGAAGCCCCTGCAGGTGTTTGGCGTGTTGCTCTGATTTACCTGCCCGCTAGTCATGTTATTAGCCTGTCATCTTCGGCTCGCTCTCGTCTGATTGATGTCTCACGGCTCACTCTCCTGGTGTTAGTTCAGGTTAGCTTTGCGAAGGCTCTTCTGTGTGGCCTCGGGTGACTTCAGAAACGCTGCCAGGATCAGCTCTATTATCTGTCCTTTAGGAAACGCAAACGGAGCTGAACCATCCAAGCGGATAAAGCTGTGAGAGGAGCATTCCTCCGGCGTGACGCGGGCCTGGATGGGTTTCGCGGTTTCTGCATGTCGGGACGGTGTCTTTCTGAGATGCTGACGCCTGTATTAATGAGTGAAGATAATTAATGCAATGACAACTTCAGATATTACGTAAAAGAAACGTCTGCTAAACGTGGCTCCACAAGCAGCAGACACGAATGGATGTGTTTTGTTCATGTGTTTGTTCAAGTAACTGTTGGTTTAACTTAAAAAAAAAGTAAGTTACCTGGTTGCCTTAAAATTTTGAGTTCACTGAAATAAAAAATTTGAGTTAATACAAAGTTGATTTGATAAAAGAAAAAAAAAGTTGTGATACCAAATTATTTACAGTATGGCACAAATCGAATGAGGTGAATATAATAATTATGAATCAGAAATGATGCATTGAAATCATGATTGCATGAACATTTTTGTCTTTAGAGAAAAAAAAGAACGTGCACTGATGAATGCATTCATTACAAAATGTATATATTTTTTATATTTCATGTAAAGTATTTATATATAAAAATATTATATATATATATATATATGTGCTGTCAATCAATTAAAAAAATAACGAATGATTTACAAATTTTTCTGTAATTAATCGTGATTAATCGCAACATGAAAGATTTTAATATATTTTTATATTGTAATTTCAAATGTAACCTATTTTATATATAGACTTATACATTTATATAAGTGCTGTCAATCAATTAAAAAATAACTAATTAATCACACATTTTTCTCTAATTATTTGTGATCAATTGCACCTAACATTAAATATTCTTATATATTTTTATATTGTAATTTCAAATTTAATCTATTATTTTAATATATATTATTCATATATTTATATATCTTTACATAAAACATTGAATAAATATTCATTAGCATGATCTTTTTTCCCCCCAATGAAAGTCAGTGGGGTCCAAATTAGTTTAAACTCTTGGAAATATCTTCTTTTGTTCTCTGCAGAAGAAATAAAGTCATGTTGGTTTGGAAAATAAATTTAGATTTCATGTTTACTTTAGTTTCAACTTTAATTGCTCAATTTGATTGCAAAATAAAGCACAACAAACCGAATGTTGAAATGACTTTAGGAATTCCCTGTGAAACACTGCGACATTGAGACTGAGCCGAGGAAAAGAGGAGAAGTGCAGTGTGGCATCGACCGCACGTTACCCACAACTCAGCCAGATGTGGAGGAGAAATAAACCAGACGCTCTGGGTGAACCGACAAAGTCCTCGCCGTTATTTGTTTTGAACGCTCCAATTATCCTGGTTACGTTGACGACTCTGACAGACCCGTTTAATTTCTGTCCGACCGACGTTAGATTTGTGTATAACTTTAGTTTTAGTGTTGAAACTGCACCCATGAAATCATTCCTTCATGATCCTTGTTTTTATCCTCAGAAATCAAAGCTGAACAAGTCTATGCTGGGAAAATAACGGGATACAGAAAAGATCAGTGCAGGAAAACCATTCATGCTTTTCTGAGAAACACTTTTATTCTGACCAAAAAACACTCACTTAGACAAGAAGAGATGGTTTGATTGTCATGAAAAGTGACGAATCTCAGTTTTATGTGTTGTCTATCTGAAAAAGATGAACTAGTGATGCACTGAAACATTATCTGACAACCGAAATTTTTTTATTTAATGATCAATTAATCAAATTTATTTAATAATCACATTCAAAGTAAAACTTAAGAATTTAAATGACTCATAAGTCAGTTTTATATAAAATTTGAACGATATAAATGTTTCTGCACAGTTGGCACCTCTGGCATGTGTACCGGTTGTAGTTTATCCATGTTTCGTGCACAAAACGTGCCAAAAGAGCCGAGCTAATTAAACCTTCTCATTTCGGTTAATGATTTCGGCCCTTCAAAACTGAAAATGCAATGAATATTTTACTGCCGAAATTTCTCTGCATCACTAATTTCTAATCACTAAGGAAATATATAAGTGTTGCTTCCCTGTGCAAAACTCACTATCATGTTCTGGTGGTTTTAGTCAGAAGAACCCATGATGTGTCTCTAGTGTCCCTCCTGAATGTGAGTCTCTGTAGACCAACTCAACGCCCTTCACGTTCCTCTCCGAGAGGAAAATGCTGTCATTTATCTCCATACATTCACGGAGAGGTGGATAAAATGAGGTGGATATTTGATATTTTTTGTTAAATTAGGTCCCACCTTCGACCAGAACAGCAAGGACGTTCTGTATTCACAAACTCTTGAGGAGAACAGATGAATCATTAGGACTTTTCCTAAAGGATTTTCCATCAGGTTTCCCTCTCTATAACTATGATATGACTAACCACACTGCCAAAACATAATTTTCTTTCTCAGTATTTTTGTCTTGTTTTCCGGTACAAATGTCCAAACATTCTTAAATCAAGAGACATTTACTTGAGAACCAAAATGACTTGGTTTCCCCTTTTCTCATCTCACATGTCAAGTAAATATATCTTGATTTAAGAATGTAAATATTTGTGCAAAATATTTTTTTGGCACTTACATGCACCAATATATTCCTCAGAAAACATAAAAATCTAGTTTTGTATCATTTTTTATGATATCCTATAAGGTTCATTATCTTCAATCAGTCTTTTTCATCTTAATATGGTAAAGTTGGTCATGTGATCTCGGACTAACGCCTGCCCCATTAATGAGAGATTTGAGATGCTGTGGTAAATTACGAGCTCTTTTAGACACTCATCTTTACTGCCCGAACCAACCCTAGAGAAACTAGTAAACTCAGACAGCTGCTTCTTTCTAGTTCATGATTCAACATGAAACTTATTGTGGCTTTTTTCCCCTTGTAAACACTGAAACACTAATGAGGGCCTAGTTAACCAACACTTTGGTTAGTGTTACAGTAGAGTTCAGAGACTTTGTGAGGGTTTGGGGACCCGGGTCCGATTACAGAACATTCTTAATGTTTAATAAAAATACTATAACAACCTTATTTTCTAACTTACAGAACATGCACTCTTAGAAGAAAGAGTTCTATGTAACTGTAGGGTTCTTGAACACTTTATGACAAAAAAGGTTCTGATACTTTCATGCTTGACAAGTTATTAAACTTTTTCTTGTGATAAAGTATGTTTACCTTTAATTAAAACTTAATTAACCCTCTGGTGCTGGTGGGTTCATTTTTGGCCGAAAAAATTTCCGGTTTGGTTTTTTATATTTTTTTACTTCATTGGAATGGTACGAAACTTGGTAAAGGTTTTGGCACTTGCTATGTGAAGACAAAACAAATCATGGAGGTGATTCGAAAAGATAAAATGATCCTAACATTTTTTTTCCCAGTTGTATTGTTCCTGTAGCCTGGAAATCCAGACCTAAATCTAAAAGATTAATGGTCTGGTGTCGGTCAATGAAAATCGGCCAGCTCGAGGGGCGGCACCAAGCATGCGTTTGAAAATCTCACAGCACGCAATTGGCTAACACTACGACCAATCACAACAATAAACCCCATACGCTTAGCTACCAGCGGAGCTAACTGGTAGATTAGACTCTTCCAGTCGGCAAAACAGCAAAAACACCCAGCGACAACAAAGGAACGATTCGAGCGCCGTCTTCTGTTCCTCTTTTGGGAAAAAGCCGTTTCAAACAACTGCTATTTATCCATAGGCATCTTGCAATGTTTACTAATGACTTCGACGTCACAGCGCTGTCGTCATCTGTTTAGCTCCGCCTATATCAGATAACCCGATGTGATTGGTCAGCTCAGATAGAGGGGCTATTTAATGAGCATCATTACTAGACACCAGAGTAACTCGCTGAGCAAATTCAACTTGTGCTCTCGCGAGAACTCTGGTTTACCAGGGTATTGTTCCTGGTCAAAAATGAGCGCATTGGAAACAAATGGGAATTTCCTCTAGTGGAAGCATTTGGTACTGCAGCCGAACACAGTCTCACTGAAAGCTCATTTTTTGAGATATCAACCTCAAATTTGGAACACAACTTGTTTAGACTGATACATTTTTTAGAGTACAGTTTAGAACACAGTTTTAGAGTAAAACATATTGGAAAATCTATATTTCATATAAAATATATGTTATGCATTTTATGCATTTTTCATAATAAAATTTAACTTAAATAACTTTTCACTTAAAAAAAAAAAAAAACTAATTTGCTTCATTATCTGCCATATTTAAATCTGTGCTCCAAAGCATTCAAGATTTGCAACAGTTAAAGTTGGAAATTTCATTTTCAGGTCTATGCTCAAAAAGTGATTAAAAGGTAATAAATGGATCATATGTTTTCCATAAATATAATTTGGTACCATAAAATCCCTAATAAAAACACAGAATATTAAATAAAAACATTATCGAACTAAAATATAGTACATTAATTTATTTTAAATAAAAAAATAAGAAGATCTGTCATTTTTGACCGCCAAGCGAGCAGCACCAGAGGGATAAAGTAGAAAATGAATGAAAACAAAATTAAAACTAAATCCATAAAGTGATGGGAAGCACTAAAAGGTTTTATATAGAAGTTTATATATAATACACTGCTAGAGATGTGCACGAGTTGATCAGTGAGTCTTCGGCTCGATACAATCTGTCATTTTCAAGAAAAAAAACAAGATAATGTTTGAGAACTGTTTAAGAATTGCACTTGCAAACTTCTCAGAGCTAGTTTTATAAGTGAACCGGCCCCAGAACACCGAGCGGAGTGTGACGGGGAAGCTCAGACTGAGATGAACAGGTCAGTGTGGTGTTTACTGGTTATGTAAATCTCGTCCCGCGCTCCTCTGGCCTCATAAAGACTCAGCGAGTTCCTCTGGGACGAGCGCTGGAACGCAGGGGGAGCTCGGATCGCTTCCACTAAATCTGTAGCCTCTTGGCTGACAAAAGATGTGCTGCTGAATGAGGCTCTTTGTGCCGAGACGAGAGTTCCTCAAACGAGTGGCTCCGCTCTCCAGTGAAGTGTCGGGATGTCCCGCGGCACGAGCCCATCCAGGGGCTCAATGCGATGATGTCATAGCGGGATTGATGGTTTTTGTTAGTCTCTGGCTCAGTTTTAGATGCTCTGCTGTACTATCACTCTATCTATCTATCTATCTATCACTCTATCTATCTATCTATCTCTGTCTGTCTGTCTGTCTGTCTATCTATCTATCTATCTATCTATCTATCTATCTATCTATCTATCTATCTATCTATCTGACTGTCTATCCATTCTGTCTCTCTATCCATTCGGTCTCATTCTGTCTATCTGTCTATTCTGTAGTTTTTGTAGTTCCGTCATTATATCTGTCTGTCTACAAGTACATTTGATGAACTTTTTCTACTTGGCATGATTCAAAGGATCATGAACAACGAATGATTCTTGAATCAATAATAATTCTGATATAGACTCATGCCTAGGCCAGGTTTTCATTTGTGCGTTGTTATATATACAGTATATACAACCAAACAATCTCCCTTCAAATTTTCCACGCATTTCTAGTCTCGGTTGTAAGGAATGAGATGCCAAACATGAGACCCTCGGTCTTCCCGAATGTAATTACAGTGTTTGTAATGAGTGTGGTCACATCACCCCTGACACGCTCATGCTCTGTTATTAGAGGATCCATTACAAACCAGAGGAAAATCCAATGAGGTCCCACTCGCCCGTCCCGAGATGTGGGGGGTCACCTCATGGATCCTGTTGTTGTGCTCTCATTTCATAATCAGACCCTCGTAACGCCTCCAAACCCCTGCGAGCGCGGGACCTTCATCAGGACAATCCCAGGAGCGGACAGAATTACAGGACCCAAGCAGGAAAACACGCTTTTTTGTCTTTTGATTAGTTTTAATTTGATGGTTTTATAAAGCACAGTCATTTGTACTCTCTCAGCTTCACACTAAAGCCACTCACAGATTGCATGTTTAATTCACTTTTTGAGTTGTAATGCATGACATATGCAGTGGAGATTCAAGACTTAAGTGTAGTTTTTAGATCAAGTCACTTCAACAAAATGTCCAACCATTACTAGCTTTTCAATTGTGCCATAAAGCCAATATTTTCTCTCTCTCTCAGATTAAAGTCACTCGCAGATTGCTACTTTTACTGCACGTCTTTAATTCACTTTGTGTTGAGCTGCAATGCATGAGATATGCACAGATTCAAGATTTCTCATTTTAATATGCTGTTTTTAGACCATGTCACAAAAAGTCCAACCATTACTAGCTCTTAAATAGATGTTTAATTAACAATAATTAACTCCGGTGCTGATGATTAGCTACTAAACTACTACACTTTTAGCTCTGTGTCTTGCTGGGTCACTGTGTAAATATCCCGAAATTACAATTCAGAGCTTCCCATTTATTTGCAGTGTTTTTAATGCAAGAAATTGCCAATTAGCTATTAAAAAATGAGCAAATGGGAAGGGCTGCACTATAATGAAATATAATTATTTAATAAATGCAAGTGCTGTGTGTTTCAGAGACAGCCAAAAAATATTACTATTGTAACTGAACTGTAAACTAAAATTATTGTCATTAATATTACTATTATTTTAGAACTTTCCTTAAATATATATTTTTAATTTTACAGTTAAATATTACAATAATAATATTTATTTTGTTTAATAATATTATGTAATACTTATTATAATCTTAAAGTAATATTGACATAACCTTTTAGTTCAAATTGTGCAAACTTATAAAAAATACAGCAAACTTGGAGCTTTTTTTTATTTTATTATTATTGCACAAATAATTTTTTTAATATTTTTTTATATGCAGTGTGTGTTTCATAGACATTCAAAACTCAAATATTGTCTTTTGAAAGATCTACATTTGTCATCTTTTGCTGATTTTCACACCAACAAAAAGTCTTTGAAATAGTGCACTAAAGCAAGTAGGAACGAAGCTAAATCTAGTTAGTTTAGTAGTAACACACTCTGAGGTTTATCACAGCGGCTGCACGCTTCGTCTTCGGCTCGACACACGAGTGTGTAAAAGCTAATTACAGTGTGTCCCAAACCAGGCCACGACGAAACAGGGTCAACGGGCTCGTCTCTCATTAATCGACGCGTTCTGCCTTAAGCAATGCTAACTGTCAGCACTGGAGTTAATTATTCAATTAACAGCTCATCTGTGGCGTTCACGATGCTCCAGACACACATCAGAGATCTGTAATACCTTTTATTTTTCTGTCTTTGCTTCTCTGGGGAGAAATTTTAATCTAATTTTCTTTCTTTTTTAAATGGACCCGCACACCTGAAGATCAAACCAGGGGTGAACGCAGATCAATGAGCGTTTAATTGATTTTAGTCTGGAAATTCTTGCTTTTTTTTTTTGCACGATTGTCACACAAATAAGAGTAAAGGATTTCCAGTTGTCAATTTTATTCAAATAGTACCATTAAAAACAATGTAAGTGTTTCAGAAAGCACATTTTGTCAGTAAACAATGTTTTATTTGTGTATTTCATCAATACGAGAATGACCTGTCGGCTTTTTTCATCCTTTATCAACACTTATATGCATGCAGACTAAATTATTCACACTTTTACATACATTTTGGGCTGTTTCTCACTGTTTTACGGCATTGCGCTGGCATTCACGTGTGCTCAGTTCATAAATGCACTCATTTGTATTACGCAAATAAAGCATAAAGATGTTGAATTTGAGCAGAAAGTCATAAAGGTCAAAAGGACGTTTAGTAGAGAGCATCTAAACCATGTTTGAGATGTGTTTATGAGCAGTCCAGAAAGACTTAGATCAACTTTGCACTTCGCTTAGAGGGATTAGAGTTTGTGTGAAGCTGAATTTGACAAGTATATACTCAATATTTAACCTTTGGCTTCTATTGCACCACGCAAACATTGATTTTACAGCCCTCGGCCAGATCTAAACATGATGAAGTGCCACAAAACGCCTCAGCAAATATTAAACCAATACAGACTAAAGGAAATCGACCGACGAAAGATTCTTGAGAGAGTCTCTTTCTGAAGACTCAGAACACACAGTAAACGTGGGGCCCTCCTGCAAAGTGTGCTGATTACCCACAATCCCCTGCTTAGAGCGAGACTGACTGCACCCGACAGATGTTTCTCATTCAGAGCTTCACATGCCAGAGAAAAACCTTCTTCTGTGAGACTATGGGAGCGACATGAGACCGAATGAAGACGCACTGCGAGTAACTTTATAAAATAAACCCAAGTTCTGGAAGGGATTCGAATTTGCCCGGACATTTCAGTGCAGATGTTCTGAGTTTGCATTGCATCTTGAGTTTGCATCTCATAGAAAAGGTGTTTTTCTTCCTTAAGTTAGAAGATTAGCACTCAGATTGAGGAGATTCCTCCCTGGAGTATTTGCAGCAGTTTGATCTGGCGTTTTGTGTGTTTAAATATCCTTGTATTCTGTAGCTCCACCCACAGCAATCTCTCATTGGTCCAAAATTGTTTTGTGCACCATTTTCACTTTTAGCGTGGACAGAAATATTAAACTTTTTTGTCTTGTTGAGACACTGTGTAATCTGCAAATTAAGCTATTTCTCATATTTACGCAATATTACGCATATTTACGTTTTTATGCAAGAAAATAACAGTAAGCCAATTACAATAATTGTGTTATTCTGCATCTGATATAGCATCTGATAATGCTTATTTGAATGTTGACATGAAGCATATTACTATAGGGTTGCACGATTAATCAAAATACAATCGAAACTGCGATATGGCTGCGATTTAATTAAATAAATAAATGCGCCGTATGTTTCAGAGACAGTCAAAAATTTTATTGTAATTTTAAAGTTGTGCTGTAAAATAAAATGATTATTATATATTTTTTTAAATACATAATTGTTTTCAGTTTTACAGTGAAATATATTTTAATTTTGTTTAATATTTTATTTATATTTAATATAATTATTTATAATCATAATATTTCAATTATAATAATTACAAAAATATTTAAAACTAAGTATTTTTAGTTTTAGTATTACTATTATATATATATAGTGTATATATAATCATAATTCTTATCCGAAAATGATTATTCGTTTTAAAAAAAATACTATAAATGAATAACCAATAGTATTAAAAATAATTAATAAACTGTTTTGGAACATGATAACATCATAAGATCATCTTGGAGCATCAAACAAACAAGTTACAAGCTACTCAAACCCATTTACATTAGACAGTCAACTAATGAATGGTCAACTAATGTTCCGAAACACAATTAGCATCTTAAGATGCTTCTCCAACAGGCATACCGAACACCAGCTATCAGTCACTCAGTCCTGTCCTCCTGTGTCTGAACACACTGTCCAGTGATAGCAGAGACCCGTCCCGTGTCTGGCCAGCGTCCCGTCCCGTGGTGTCCTGTCCGCTCCGGCGCTTCTGAGTGCTGATCGTCCACATGCTCTATTTTAGTTCTTCTCACTATTGTGATCCTCAAGAGCCAGAGACGAGCGCCGGAGAGCGTGAACAGGAGCTATTCTGTGCGTGTAAAGCCATCCATCAGAGACACAAGGATGCTCGCCTTGACCTCGCGCTGTTACGTGACACCAAACATCCGGCTTTAAATCAACATGAATAAAACTTTTATTATATTGCAGATGGTGATCGACTGATGTGGATTTTTTTTATGCCGATATCTTAAAAAAGGAAGGTGGGCGATTTAAAGCTGATATATGTGATATCACACTTTTTAATTAAAAGATTTGCATGCTTCAATGTATTTTTTTTTACATGTTAACTAAATTAGAAATAATTAATTAGAAAATATAACAGTGTACAAAAAATTATTTGAACGTTATAAATAAATCTGTAAATTTATACTTTTGACAGAAACTGTTTGATTATATTATTATATTATATTACATATATAAGACCTAACTGCTGTATTTCCAAAGTTTGCAAGTTTCTTAGAAGTAAATGTTTCTACAAATAATATAGATGCATATTTGCTGAATGGTGGCAGTATATGAGAATATATTATAGCGTTCGCTTTCTTTCTATAAGGCTTTTATCTCATTTTGTCTATTTTTTAGACATAACTGTTAAACAAAGACCGTAAACTAATGAAGACGGGAAAATTACATTAACGATGTCAAAATAAAAGTCCTGGTGATGTCAAAACAAAAGTCCGACTCTTCACGGCAAAAAAAAATTTAATAAAAAGCCAAATATCAGCCGATATATCAGCCTTGACAGTCCACTAATCATGTAAGTCAAAGGTGTTTCATGTTGACTGTAAGTGAAGAAAAGCAGCTTAAACCGCGCACTAGTTAAGAGTCTAGTTACCCGTGACCCCACAAAAACACAATGGATGGATTCAGGTGCAATCGTGCTGTTTTTCTAAATGAGCCTGGTTTAATTTACAGATGTGCACTAGAGTAATTCCTGGCTTCAGCTGCAGCGCTGGGCCAGCTGTTATCCCGTCGCCCCCTTGGAGCGGTTCTGCAGGGCTAATATGAATGTAAGAAACCCTGAGCGCTGACGGCGCCCGCAGAAACGCCACTTTAATGCATCGCATTTTAATTATCGCCCTTATTCATTCGCCATCAGCGCCTCTACTCTCTCTGTCTCTCCGACAGGGCTCTTTTTATCATAGCACTAGTCTTAAAGATAATAAACTTCAGCTTTAAGGTAATTACTTAATCTGGACAAACCTGTGTGTTAAGCAGCACTATTACGAGCAGAGGTGATAAATCAGGGGCTTGAGGTGGCGGGCCGATCACGACGTGCGGTAATCAGTCTTAGAGACTCTTGCGGTCTTAAGTACCGAGATTACACAAACAGCATGCTAACAACACACGTCTCACTCTCTGTTTGTCCTTCTGTTTTACCTCCAGCACGCTGGGCTTACTGGAGACTTAAGTTAACAGGATTTAGAAGTGATGCCTTCCTCGGCCTGTTGGAAAAACATGCTTAAATTAGCCTAAGAAGGTTTGCTGGTTATGTGGTTTAGCTGATCGGGTGTGCAAAACCATCAAAACAGACCAGCCTGGGGTGCGTCTCCCAAAGCTAAGTATGGTCGCAAGTTCTGTCGTTACCAATAGAGTTCAATGGAACTTGCGACCATAGTTGGCTAATGATGCTTTTGGGAAACACACCCCTGATGAGTTGAAACCATCTTAGGCTGGTTTAAGCTTTTTTCTTTCTTTTTTTTGAATGGTTAACTCTCCGCTAATGTTTCATTTCCATAAATAACTAATTGCACACAATGTAATGCTCCTAAAACTGTAAGACGTCAGGGTTGTGCATCGTTTAGAAATTAATTAAGAATCCTTATTACACTCCAATTCAGTTTCTGAATTTGAGGTTATAAATGGGATGCAAGTAGGAAGTAGAATTAAAATTAATTGTAATTCAACTGTAATTTTTAACTAGACATTTGCATGTTGGTTTGACAAAACCTTGTTTGAAGAAGATAAAAAACAAGTTTAGAAATCTTTAAAGTTTGAAGGTTTATAGGCCAGATGGATGGATGGATGGATGGATGGGTAGATAGATAGATAGATGGATGGATGGATGGATGGATGGATGGATGGATGGATGGATGGATGGATGGATGGATAGATTCCTCTTTCTGTCATTCTAATTCAACTTCCTGTGCTTTGTTGCTAATGAATTCAAACTCACACTCATGACTTAAAAGGAACGTTATTCTTCAATTCTGATTTTTGCACGACCCAGTGTTAGCAGGTCAAATCCCAGAATGCACTGCAGCGCTGCGTCTGCTGGTGTGTAGTGGATGGCACGGTGATGTTTGGTTAGGCCTGAGGCCAGCTTATTCTACAGGAATTTCCTGTCTAATTTCCCCTCCTGATTCAATGAGTAATGCCCAAAGCTTTTTAATTGCGCTCTAAGACCCCGGCCACTCAAAGGGCCATTATTGTTGCTGAGTACTTCCTGTAAAACGAACCATTTACCCCTTTTAGATCCTGGATTAGGGTACAACAAAGACGAGAGGGGTTGTGTTTGTTTGGCCCGAATATTCAAAGATGAATGACATCAGAAAGAGGCGTTTAGAGTTAAGAGGGACAACGTTTATCTGATCGAGACCCTCTTACGCTCTTGTCTAAGATGCTTTAGTTGAGCATGTGCTCAAAAACCTGACCAGTGGAAACCGGCTTGGACTAGCAAGCCACCGTAGGCTAGTTTAAGCTATTTTTCTTTTCAGAAGTAGTTAACTCTCTGTTTATGTTTTATTTTCATATATATAACTAATTGCATGCGAACAAATGCTCCTAAACTTTGAGTTGTGTGCCATTCAGAACCGAACTGAGAATATTCACAGCTGTTTGACATCAGAAAGAGTTAAGATGGATGACTTTTATCCTTATTGGCATTGATGGTCCTATAAAGAACCGTTAACATCCATGTAACCATTGCACAGATAGTGGAAAAATGGTTGTTTAGAAACCAAAAATGGTGCTTTTAACCCCCTTTCTGGAACTTTAGTTTTCAAGATTGTAGAAATGCTCCGCGTTTGAACGCTAAGCATCGGCCAGGTGAAGAAGTGCACGAGAAAGTCGTCATGCACGCAGCCCGACACTGAAAAAGTGCGGCACCCCGCTGTGCCGTTCCCCCAGATGTGAAAACAAATGTTATCACCTAAAAACTAATAGATGCGAGGGTCTTGGCGGAAACTCCACTGCGCGCCACAGCCCTGGGGGATAGAGCTCAGTGAGGCTGGTAAACGTGCCTCTTGAACTCTCCAGAGCGATCCTCTTTTGTTCTTCCCGTTGCGGAGGAACAATGGAGCTGTCGGCATGATCGAATAATCCTGCCCGCTCCTCCGGTGACGGGGGCCTGGACGAGAGCGGGTCACAAACGGGGTGGGTGTTTGTGCTGACATGAAAAATGCGACGGCTGGAAATAACAGTGGTAATGTGGATAATTGAGGGCGGGCACAGATGAATGAGGCTGCGGGGTAACGTTCGTTTTAATGACAGGGACCGGGGCGGTTCACGTTCGCCGCCGTCTTATTTTGGTCAGGAGTGTTTACGCCACTGCAAACGTTCTGCAGTGTTTGGGTTTAAGTTGTGTATTTTTCATGCTTCCAATTACCCTAGTTTGTGTTTTATTTTTGCATCAGGCAACATCGTGATTAAAGTCGTCTTAACCGGACCCGCGTGATTAGGATTCATGCGGTGGTCCATGAGAATCCCAGCAGCGGCTCCGTCATGTTCTGCTGACCCACTTCACTCTTTCTCTTTGTCCTCGACCTCTCTTCCCATCCAGTAATTCACCCGCTGCATTAGTAATGGGGCATTAACTGCGACAGGGCGATGAATGTGGACGCTAGCGTGCCTCTCACACCCAGCATGATTATACTCTTTACAGGCCTTCTACAGGCAAGATCTCAGTCAAGTTTCCTTTTCTCACTAGTTAAAGGTCAGAATTGCATGTCAAACCCAGTGTTTAGATGCTCCAGAACTCTGTTGTTTTTTCAACAGCTGTGTGGCATTACGGTTGCACATGTCAGGTGTGTTTTTATGGTGTTTTTCATCAATTAAAGGGAACCTGAGGCATTTTCCATGACAAATAACTACTATAAAGACAGCACATGACTTCAGCTAGTCACGCATTGCTGATTTGTGCTAAATTATTTTTTAAAAACAGGCCGAACACTGTAGACATAAGTAAAGATTGCTTATAGTCACGTCAGATGTACAGAATTTATGTGCGTTATAAGCGTTTCAATGTCTCCTGTGGTAAATGTGTGACTCTGCAGACAAACTTTAAGATCAGAACAGAACATGCTGAGTTAACTCAAACAAACTATTCTTGAAGGCAAGTTAAAGGGGAAGATCACCTAAAAAGTAAAGCAATGATGTCCATTAATCACTTTCATGTGGTTCTTCCTTCTTCGTTCTTTCTTCTGTCGAACACAAAATTAGATGTTTAGAAGAATGTCACGCTGCTATTTTCCATACAACAAAGTCTGGGGCTAAAAAGAACCAAAAAAAAACCCACCTTGAAAGGAGCTTTCTGAAGTCATGTGGTAAAAAGCACCTTAAAAGGGCTTTCTGAAGTCATGTGGTAAAAAGTCATCTGAAATAATGAAGTGCAATGTAGTGTTGTCAGAAATATCGAACTTCCGCTTCATATCGATTCTGAAATATCTGAAACGCTTCCAATACTCATTTTCCTCAGAATAGATACATGATACCAGTCTCTCCGACAGTGAGTGACACACAAACCCCCCTCTCCTCACTCACTCCTTTCATTCGCTCTGGATGAATATTATTGGTGTTACAGGGCTTGAATTTCAGCTTGGGATTGCGCATATTGCGCATAATTTTACTCATTCCCGCAGATTTTTTTCGCTTACACCCAAAGTGCGCTCATAAAGCCGCCTCTCGGTACTAAATTGAGTTCTGTTTCGCTGCTTATTGCGCTTAAACAGTCAAATACACACAAAATAATGTCAAAATGCCAGTTTTACGTGAACGCAAACAGTTGAGTAAGAAACCGCATGTGTAACTGTATTACGGATCCGTGCGTCAGGTCTTAAAGTGACAGCAGCCTAATAAACCTGCTGACAAATTATGAGATAATATAAAAAATATCTATATGGCAGTTTTCCCCATGGTATCAATGTCAAAATTGTGGCCAGTGAAAGTGTGGCTAGTAACTTTGGATATTCACTAGCCACAGTGGCTGGTGAGTAAAAAACATTAATGTCAACCCTGGTTGTGTGCGTGAGGAAAAGAAATTTAAATTTTCCACCACCATTCTGCTAAATGTCTCCTTTTATGTTCCACATAAAGAAAGTCATTAAGGTTTGGAACACATGAAAGTGATTCAATTATTTCACTTTTAGTTTTGGGTTTACTATCCTTTTAAGTTTTACATTATGTAAATATGAAGAGAGGGAGAGACAGGAAAGGCAGCGGGTCATTTACTGTCCTTTGGGAAGGTCTTGTCTGCCATTCTGAAGGGGAACACAGTGACAAAGAAGCAGAGAGAGAGAGAGAGAAAGAGAGACTGCTGACTCACACTGGTTCTGTTGAGGTATGAATCCTCTGGAGGAGCTGCTGAGACCCCAGGTGTAGATAATGACCCGTGACCCCTGACCTCCCCGGGTCACCCCTCACCCTCCCACTGCTACCGCCCCAAAGAATGTTAATACAGTCCAGAGATCAGCTGATTCACTGACCCTCCTCTCATTCCTGCCAAGTCAAGCATTAATAGTACCAGTGTTCATAGTTGATGCATATAGAAACTCGTTTGTTTTTCTATCCATTTTTTTTTTTTTTTCACTGGGCCTGAAAAGATTGAAGGATCTCCATTCACACTGGGCCTGAAAAGATTGAAGGATCTCCATTCATGCATTCATTCACATTTATTTGTATAGCGCTTTTCACAATACATATTGTTTCAAAGCAGCTTTACAGAAAATGCATGCTTTTACATTACAATTTAGAGTAATCTGTTATCAGAGGTGACTGTGAAATGTAAGAAATGTACAGTTCTAAGATAATACAAATCATGTAGTTAACTAACATCATGTATTCATTTAGCCAGAAACAATGAGCTCAATAAAGACTAATTAGAAAGAAAAGCTAGTTAAGACTTTAACATTGCAACCAGCTCTTCTTAAATGGCACTATAAAGTTAGTGTGGCTGCACCCAAACATCAACTGTGGTTTCCCGTTATCATAACTGCTAATGAAGCCCTGTTGACCTTTAACGGGACGTCCCGAGCCAACGGAGGCTTTATTACAGGAAAGTGCTGATTCTGATTCTCTTTGGGCTCAAATAAAACGATCCAGCCAAAGGAGTTATGATGAAAAGAAACGCCAGCCAACGGCAGACTGTAAAACGCTGAGGCAACAAGCAACAGCTTTTAGTCTCTCATTAGTTAGTGTGTTTGATTTCAAAGGCCGAACCTCCTCTGATTTCACGTCACCCTGGCACCTTCGTTTTGAGCTCGTGTAGGGGCTAGTAAAGCGTAGGGAACGCGGTTCAGGAGGGAGATGATCCGGTTGGCATGAGGCAGCGACGCCGAGGCCGAGGAATGTTCTCCCAGTGCTGTCAGCCCCAGTTTGCATCCCGGATGGGTTTTCTTTCATAACGTCCATCATCTGTGCGAGTTCAAGAGCGTCTAGCTGCAGGTCTTTGTCAAAAGCCCAGTTGGATATCTTTTATGTTGGGGATGTAGGATTTCTTAGGATACTTTGATTATTTATTTATTCCTCCACTCTTGTGTAATAGTGCCAATATTTTACACGAAACTGCTCAGCACGCTCTGAAATTCATGTTACTTTATTGTAGCGCTGGTGCCTTTGAAATTTCTTTTTTGAAAGTCTGGCTTTTTTTCAACTCTCTCTCTCTCTCTTTCTCCTTCTCTTTTTTCAGGCCCTCATCACATCTTCCCAACTTTCCATTCTCCGATCCCCATCGACGTGCGTCACCATGAGGGGAGATACCACTACGAACCCCACGCGCTCCACGCTTTGCACGGGTAAGCCTGCAGCCCTGTCCCTCTCTGGCTCTGGTTCTCAGTGTTTGTGAATATAAATAACCCCTGCGCTCGCAAATATAGCTTATGCTTTGTTTATCCCTGCGGTCAGAAAGCACACAGACATGCAACATTCAAATGCGGTGTAATCACAGACACAGGTGATCCCAAACCAATGTGTTTGATGCTGAAAACATTCATAAAAAGCATGTGTGTTTATGACTGAAATGGACATTGTGAAGCACACATTATTTTGAGATTCAAAGCAAAAACTGAGCTACGTCATTCAGTTCTTGATTTAGTCGTTTAGAAAACGCTTAAAACCTCGCCTTGTTTCCGTGCCAGATAAAAAACACTCAAGGCCGGGTAAATCTCACATCCAGGAAACAGATTAGTGCAATTCATGGAATCAAACATCTGGAAAGGAGAATATAAACTTAGTCTCATTTCTGTCATGACAACTCTCGGAGTGATTGGCATGATAATGGGTATGGACAACGTTGTATGTTTGGTCTTGGCGGAATAGATCTGTTTGCTGTGGCAGAGCAAGTACGGGACTTATTACTGCCAATACACACACGACACGTGTGTATATATATATATATATATATATATATATATATTGTATTAAAACATTATACAATATATATTAACGGGTAATGTCTAAACGTCAGCATTGTATGATTAATATTCCAGAGCGAGCCGTCCAATTGGACGGACTGCAGCATGACCTAATGAATATTCATGAGCCTCGCCCTCGCCGTGCTAGGATTGGTGGATTGCGCGCATCACTGTAATGCGGAGAGGCGATCCTGCCTGCGGGTTTATTATCACACATCTGATGAATATAAGATCGACTCTGAGGATTTAATCACTCACAGGTCATCCAGATGTGGAAGAGCATCAGGAGAGAGGGATGAGAGAGGATCTGAGGTCCAGGGATATATCTGGGTCATCTGGAAGAAGAAGAAGGAGGAGGAGGACCTGCTGAAAATGCGGTGACTTGAAGATTTCTGTGGGAAAACGCGCTTTGCCTTTATGAAGCAAAGCTGATCCTTCTACAGGTAAATTATGATGATTATAAATCATTTTATTCCCGATGGATCCTCATCATTGCATCCATCCATCCTTTAGATGCGTTATTATTCCACACGCGTCTTCATTTTCTCAGATTCTGAATGCAGGAACGTTACACTGCAAGGTCAGTAATCCCGTTACCTGCTCTCCGAATGGATGCATGTTTGATTATTAATAAATCATGTGGAATTATTGCGCTGTTATTGTGTCCCTGCAGTTTTCCACTGGTTTGAGTGGCAGATCGAGGTAAACCTCAGAGCGGGAGCACTGGCCTTCAGGCCGGGGTCGTTATGATGGATTCATGCTCGGGAGAAAGCAGATTTTCATTTCGCTTTTGCAAGAAAAACACTGAATTGGGCATTTTTGCATTTAATAACAGGCTCTTCTATTGGCTGATTTTCCTTCAGGGATTTGAAACGGGATGGATCGATTGTAGCTTCAGGTTGTAAAGGGTTAAGAGGCTCAAATCTTTACAAATGTTTTTATTAATCTACTTAGTAATGAGTGCTTGATTTGTGAGCTCTGTTTTTAGGGCTTTTAATGCGATTAAACTGTATTTCCTGAGGAGAAGCCATTGGCATTAATATTGGTAACATTTGTCTCTTGTTATATAAACTGGTGTAATATTTAAACTAAATTCTGTAGATGTGGATGTAGGAGCAGAACTCATGTTAAAGGGACAGTCCAGATATATATGAATATTGTCATTATGTATGAGTTTCCTTCTGTTAGACACAAGAGGAGATATTCTGATGTTGGGAATCAAACAGTTTTGTGTGTGTGTGTGTGTGTGTGTGTGAGAGAGAGAGAGAGAGAGAGAGAGAG